>CAKNXH010063270.1:71715-148594 GCA_932178445.1 Andricus quercusramuli
GGTAGACTTGCCGCAGTTTTGCCGTCTTTAATACTACTTAGAAAATTTTATTGGCGTAGAGATGTCGCCGGAGAGACTTGCCGCAGTTTTGCCATCTCTAGAACTACTTGGAAAATTGTTTCGAGGGAGAGATGCCGCTGTGGAGACTTGCCGCAGTTTTGCCAACCTAGCTACTACTTAGAAAATATTATTGGGGGAGAGATGTGCTGGATTGACTCGCCGAAGTTTTGGCATCCTTACAACTACTCAGAAAATTTTATTGGGGTAGCGATGTCGCTGGAGAGACTTGCCGAAGTTTTGCCATCTTTAGAACTAGTGAGAACATTTTCTTGTGCGAGTGATGGCACTGGTTACGTTTACCGAAGTTTTGCCATCTTGAGAAATGCTTGGAAAATTTTCTCAGGGGGAGAAGTCGCTGGAGAGACTTGCCGCAGTTTTGCCATCTTTAGAACTACTTAGGAAATTGTATTGGGAGAGAGTTGCTGCTGGCGAGACTTGTCACAGTTTTTCCATCTCTACAACTACTTAGAAACTTTCATTGGAGAAGAGATGCCGCTGGGGAGACTTGCCGCAGTTTTGCTATCTTTACAACTATAAAGAAAATTTTATTGGGGTAGATTTGTCGCTGGAGAGACTTGCCGCATTTCTTCCATCTTCATAACTACTTAAAAATTGTATCGGGGAGAGATTCCGCTGGGGAGACTTGCCGCAGCTTTGCCATCTTTACTTCTGCTTAGAAAATTTTATTGGGGAGGGATGTCGCTGGAGAGACTTGCCGCATTTTTTCCATCTTCACAACTACTTAGAAAATTTTATTGGGGCAGAGATTTCGCTGGAGAAACTTGCCGCAGTTTTGTCATCTCTAGAACTAGTGAAAAACATTTTCTTGGGCGAGAGATGCTACTGGGTAGACTTGCCGCTGGTGAAAGATGCCGCAGATGTGACAATTCATCCTGGGAGACTTACCGCAGATGTGAGAATCCATCCTGAGAAACTTGCCGCAGTTTTGCCACATTGATGTGGACTTGAACATTTTTCCCGGATGAGAGATGCTGCTGAGGAGACTTGCCGTGGGTGAGAGATTTCGCAGATGTGACAATTTGTCTTGTGAGGCTTGCTGCATTTTTGCCATTTTATATGGATTCGCAAATTTTTTCCGAATGAGAGATGCCTCCAGGGAGACAATAAGTCCTGGGAGACAAGCCGCTAGGTAGAGATGCCGCAGTTGCGACATACCGCAGATGAGACTTGCCGCAGATGTGACATGTCGAAGATGTGACAGTCCGCATATGTGACATGCTGCAGATGTGACATTCCGCAGGCGAGACATGCCTCAGGTGTGACATGCCGTAGCTGTGACATGCTACAGGTGTGACTTGCCGTAGAGAGACTTGCCGCATGTGAGATGATATGGACCCAAAAAAATGTACAACTTTTCATAAAAAGAATTGAAAAATAGAAAGAAATCATGAATTAGAAAACTTGTGATTTTGAACGAACCAAATCATTGTTATCTTTTATTTATTCTCCTCGCTTTACTCTTATGACTTTATTCTCACCGCTTTTTTCTTATCGTTGAAATGACAATATTATACAGAATCTAAGTTTATTTTCTTAGGAAAAAATTCTTTACAACTTAATAGCATTCAATTTAGAAAAATTATGTTTTCTATAGCCTAAAATAATTGACAAATAATTTTGAAATGAAAAAAATATTAAGCAGTTAGTGACGTTCGACTTTTATTAATTTATTTTTAAAAACTGAGTGAAACAATAGTTATATTGATCATAATATTGAATATATTGCTGTTATGAAGAGCAAATAACTCTTTGCAATTCAAAAAAGATGCTGCTTGGATACATAAATAAATATTTTGATTATTGTGTTTCTGACACTCGCACTACTCGCTCGATAATTAGATTATTAAAACTATTTTCTTCAAAATTAAAACGATGTAGACCAAAATGAACAGCATGTAAGAAGTAGGTATCTTCTTCAATATAACGTTGATAAAGAAATCCGAATTTCTTTCAAATTTCTCAATTGGACACAAATTAATCTACTCATGTCAGTTGAAAGTTATCTCCCCTGATGCAAAAAATCTTTAACGTCTTCTCAGGCTAGATGGAGCTTTAAATAAAATTTTCTTTCTTAAATTAAATTTATTCAGAAAAAAATCTTCTTCTTTCGCTGCGCTGAGATTCGGACGCCAGGTCAACTAATTGACGGTCAGGTGCTCTTCCACTAAGAAAATAAATTTTTTTTCTGAATAAATTTGATTTGAACATTTTTTAACTTGTAGCTCGACATAGTATGAGGAGACGTTAAAGATTTCAAAACATAACATCTTGCAAAAGAAAGCAGTAATTGAAGAATCGGCAAAGATAACGTTGGATCAATAGAAATCTATTTTTCTGATATCCTTATTCAAACAGTGAGTAGATAATAAGAATAGTACGTTATATGGTATAATTTGTTTTACGACATATACTGCGACGTAGAATAGAAAAGTCTTGAGAAAAAATCTCTTGCCATGTAATACGAACATAGATTTAGAATAAAATTACTTATGTTGTATTTTCGGTTGAGAATATTAAAATCTTAACTATGCAAATCAAAAAACGTTCAGTAATGTCATGCAAAGACTTATCCATTGCAGAGTATCGACCCTTTAATTTTTTTCCGAAGTTTATTAAATAAATTTGACGTGCAGACAATGGTGAAAATCCTACAGATCAACAACTCAGTCTTCTTCATTTGTTTATTTAACAAATTTTCACTCAAAATGTGAAAAAAGTCACGCAGATTAAACTTTTATTTTCTTCTTTGCCTATGTCCTCATGAATAAATCATTAAATGCCTGTAATAATTTTCCTTATAAAAACTTTTCGTGGAGGAATGATACGAATCTTTTTCTGAAATTGTGCACGAAAAAGGATGGATGAGGAACTGATGAAAGATTGAACCCTTATAAGAACCATAATACATTGACTTTTTATTATTATTCAACATACAGGTTACCATCATGATTTTTAGATGACTCCGGATCACAAAAAATTTTATATTTCAGTTTTACATTCTTTTAAACTTGAATGGCCTTGAGGATTGTTGTTCGCATGCTCTACTTGAAAATTAAGTGAGAGTCGGCGACGGGGGCCTACTGGAACTTCAAGAATTTCTTTTTCTTCAAGTATAGTAATTTTGTGGCTTTCCATGTTTAACTTTGCCCGTGCGTCCTTGTTAACGCGAGTACTAAATGCATATATTCCAGCAAGGACATCGCTACTCTCCAAAAATGCAAATATGTCACCATCGTATGTTGATAAGACAATTTGATCCTTGTTCAGCATGCGCCCAATCACACCCCTTCGTACGAGTATTTTAATTCGTAAATCCGCTGGAAAAGTGTATCTTCGAAGTTCAAAAACCAGCTGCGGATTCCTTTTTGGAATAATCCGAATAAATTGAAGTTGGTCAAATCCATATGAACGTCCGTCAGAAGCAACAATTAGCTCGGTTGGCTCAGCTATATGCTCGGCAGCAGGAGACCTGGACCTGGCACGTCGTGCAGGCTCAGCAGGAGAAGGCTTGGCCGGGGAATAACGTTTGGCTGGAGAAGTAAGACTCTCTTTGGAATCTTGTCCGTCTGAAGAAGAAGCAATTTGTCCGATAAGAGAAACATCAGGCTTGACATCAGGCTTGACATCAGGTAAGCCCTCGAATTTTGAACTTGCCTCTGTAAGAAGAAACATGATGAACTTTTTTAGGTATGTTGATATATAAGAATAAACGAACAAATCATGATGAATCTCTGGTGCCTTAAAGATGCGCGTTTATTTGAATATCGATGTATCATCCGGAATGGCTTCATCATGTTTTCTTCGCTCACTTCTCATATCATGAACTCCTTCTGGCGAAATTGCGAGAAAAGTCTGAACACATTGAGGGAGTTTTTTCCTTGGAAATTTATTCCAAGTAAATGGAATCTTCCGGAAATGATTGATATTAAATTCGTATTCATTTCGGGCCCACTTAAAACGGGTTCAGCAAAGAATAGCAATTGGAATTTTAATTAGAGATATACTAGAGTATTATATTCACCAATGTAATTCAGGACGACCATCAATGTAAAGACCAGTGTATGAACGATCTCCATTTTTTTAAATTATCAGAACAACTTATTAATGCGTTGATCAAAAATCCCGCTAACAGTGTATCTAATGAATATACTGGTGTTTAGTTTCAGTATATATTTGGTATCTTAGTTCCTATCTTAGAGATTGTAGGCGTCAAGTTCGTTCTTCTGAGTTAATTATATATTTATATTTTATAAGTCAGTACAAGAAAAGGAATTGCGTAATGTCAAATAAGGCCGATATAAGAAAAATCAATCATTTTTTATTTAAAATTTAAAAGAAGAAACTCAACGATTTAGAATAAAGTTTTTTATCATCCTCATCAGTGATTTTATTCAAACAGTTATCCAGTTCTTTTTTGATAAAAACCATTTCTGCAAAGGCTCTTTTTATAGGATGATTTTCTTGATGTAAAACTTCAATCTCATCCCGAAGAAAGAAGTGAGAAATATTATGATTAGTATTATTATATAAGTGGTCGTTGAGAAAATTATTGTAGTTTGATCTGACACTATCCTGGTGTTCCTTACGTCTCATGTGTAAAGGTCTTTTTGTTTTTCCAATATAACTTTTGCCACAATTACAAGCGAAACGGTAAACAACGTTAGTTTTTTTTAAAGTTTCTAATTGGTCTTTGCCTAATTTTATCATGTAATCAAGTTCAAAATTAATACTAAAAATCAAATTCTTTTTTTAAAGTGTTATTATAGTTATTAATTCTCTTTTTGTTATTAAGTTCTTTTAATCTGTTATTAATTTGTTTATCAATGATATTTAAAGGAAAGCTATTCAAGAAAAGAAGATGTTTGACCATTTTCAAGTTATCATTATGGAATTTATTATTATTGCTTTTCTTATTAATGAAAAGGTTATAGCAACGTGTATGTTTTTATTTCACGTAAAAAAAAAGCTAAACTCTTCATTTATGAAAATTGTTCTAATAATTAATAATTCTGGTTAGTTTACAAAGCAGCATACAAAAGAGCCTATTCCTCATACATCAACATACCTAAAAAAGTTCATCCTATTTCTTCTTACAGAGGCAAGTTCAAAATTCGATGGCTTACCTGATGTCAAGCCTGATGTTTCTCGTATCGGACAAATTGCTTCTTCTTCAGGCGAACAAGATACTAAAGACATTTTCACTTCTCCAGCCAAACGTTTCTCTCCGGCCAGGCCTCCTCCTGCTGAGCCTGCACGACGTGCCAGGTCCAAGTCTCCAGCCGCCAAACGTACAGCTGAACCTACCAAACTCATTCTTGCATCTGACGGACGTACACATGGATTTGACCAACTTCAATTTATTCGAATTATTCCCAAAAGGAATCCGCAGCGGCTTTTTGAACTTCGAAAATACACTTTTCCTGCAGATTCAAGAATTAAAAAACAGGTACGAAACAATGTCTTTAGGTTCATGCTAAACGAAGATCAAATTGTTTTATCAACATACGGTGGTGACATCTTTGCATTATTGGAGAGTAGCGATGTTCTTGGTGGAGTATATGATTATTGTGCTCGCCGTAACCACAACGCACGGGCAAAGATGAACATGGACAGCCACGTGATTACTTTTCTGGAAGATAATGAAGTTCTTGAAGTCCCAGTAGGCCGCCGTCGCAGACTTTCACTTAATTTTCAAGTAGAGCATGTGAACAACAATCCTCAAGACCATTCAAGTACAAAAAAGGTTAAAACTGAAATATAAAATTTTGTGTCATCCGGAGTCATCTAAAAATAATTATGGTAACCTGTATTTAGAATAATAATAAAAACTGAATGTAATATGGTCCATACAGGTTCAATCTTTCGTCAATTTTTCATCCATTCTTTTTTGTGAAAAAATTGAAAAAAAGAATCCGAATCTGATGTCAGGTTTTTTTCATGACTGCAGGCTTATGAGAAAATTATTCTTTCTCACAATAACATACAGTGCGAACCTGATGTTCGCAGAACTTCTAGTCCAGCTCAAATTAAAGAACAGAAAAGCTCAAACTCGCGTCAAAAATCAAACTTCTCAAAACTAGTTAATGCTGGAATACAAATAATTTCAACCCGACATCACCAAAGAATTATTGATTAACATTTTTATCAATTCATGAACAATACACAATTAGAATTAAATAATAAAAGCCGACGACCATTCTACCTGCCCTAACTTCATGATTCCTTTGGGGAAATGAAGCTGGGATAGGAGTAAGTACCTTGTAAAAATTTCGTTTATTTTAAGTTGTAGATTATATTTTCAATGTCTAATTTAAACATTTATAATAATAAATAAGTTGAACTAAGTGGAGCGTCGCCATGCGAATGGCTGAGGCAGCGAGCTCTGGCTGGCAGTCTCCACCGCTCGGTTGCGACTCCGTTGTCGGTCTCGGAGCCAATCGGCGGGCTCAACGCCGTCCCCTCCGCCACAGACAGCTCCGTGCGGAAACTAGCCAGTGCCGGGAGCAACTCTCGAAGATCAGTTCGTTTACCATTATTCAAGGGAAAAGTCGCGCTAGCTCTGTGTTCTTCCAAGTGTATCTCCAAATGTTAAAAAAAGTGTTAGAAGTGCTAAAAGGTTTATACAGTCTTCAAAACTTTTTTTCTTGTCGAAAAGATATTTTCGGTCTTCACTCGTTTCAGTGTTTGCAGAGTTCTTCGTTACGTCCAGGAGGGCAGTGTCTTCGGTACCGTTGTCGGTGGTACCCCACAGTAATGACGGTCCCCGACAAATCAAGGAGGTTCTACCGTCGGTAGGGATCTTGTGAATTGTCCAGTGACAGGTGTCAGCTTCGTCGTGCTTCTTCGTCAGAGGAACCTCCACAGGAGTGGTCGGTCCCTGACTTCGTTCAGGGGTTTCAGATTCTCTAGAAGGTACCTGAACCTAATTACGCAACTTAAAACTTCTCTCACATTTGTAGGATTACTCACTTCCGGAATTTTTCAATAATTTCATTACTTTAGAAAAACTTTTTAAAAAGCAACATGAATTAAACCAATTTAAACAGGACACAAAGATGTAGAAGGTATATACAGCAAGTATATTTCTCAACCTCACCTTTTCACTCATGTGACACTTATATCCAATTAGAATTAATTTTCAAAAATCTCATACTTTTGTTTCATAATCATTTTTATATCAATTAATTCTTTTTTATCCTGATGAGAGAAACTATGTGTTTTCGAAACGTCGATGGAATGAAGGATCCAACAAACGAATTCTTTTGGTCTCAAGTATGTCATTTTACCACCCTTAACAATATATTTTCATCAATTATATAACTCAGACAAACAGCATCGCTTTCCAAACATCGTTTGTAATCTAACTATATTTTTAAAAATATTTATCTTTTTGGTGGGAACCCATTTTTTGCTACATTTAAAAAAAATTGAAAATCATCATTTCCAACTGAAAATTTAACCACTTCACTATCACTCTATGATAGCCGAAGGACTTCATAGGGATCTGATCGAGAACGTTGGACGAACTGCCAGAACGAGAGTCATGATCCGAAAGGAGAAGGCGAAGAAGGAGAAGACATACGAAAGCTGCACTCAGACTGAGGAGGCGGTGGTAATTTCCACTTCCCGTGATAGAAAGAGAGAGAGGGAGCCAACCCTCAGTCCAGTAGAGATGAGTCCTTCCAAGCCTAGGACAGGTAACGCTCCAGCGCCAGCGAACTCGACACCGAATAAGGTGGAAAAAAGCAAGAATCTGCGCCAAAACGGAAGAAGAGGCAGACGCGAGCTAGAACCGAGGCGGTCCTTATCAAACCGATCGAGGGACTTAGTTAAGCGACGGTCCTCAAGAAACTTAAGAAGAAGGTGAGACCTGACGCCTTCGGCGTAAAAATCACGGGGGTCAGGCAAACCAGACACGGCGAGGTTCTAGTAGAACTGGGACCTGCATGAAAGGGCAGAGCTGAGCTGTCGGCTGCCATCAAGGAGGCGGTTGGGGACGGGGGTAGCGTACGTGAGCTTGTCCCACGCACCAAGGTCGCAATTCTGGACCTCGATACGACGACAGATGCAGGAGAAGTAGAGGAAGACGCTCGGACACGACATCCGGAGTGCCACAAAGAACAAACTTAATAACAGGTCAATGAAATTCTAACTAAATGAAAATGGAAGCGTCAGACTCACCATTCAATTCACCATTTTGGGTCGTCCCAAAAAAATGCGACATGTCGGGAAAACCTAAATTCAGGCTCGTAATTGATTTCAGAAATTAAAATAAAAAAACAGATGAAGATTCCTACCCACTTCCTATGATCGATGAAATTCTGGACCAGCTAGGAAAAGAAAAATTCTTTTCAGCTTCCGATTTGAGGTCAGGATTCAACAAAATTCCCATGGACGAGGACTTGAAAAAATATACTGCGTTTTCTACACCTGAAGCACATTTTCACTGCAATTGCATGCCGTTCGGGCTCAAAACGCTGCAGTGACATTTCAAAGAATGATGGGCACAGCATTAAGAGGACTGGTAGGAAAAATATGCTTCACTTATCTAGAGAACATTGTTGTCTTTGCAAGTACAATCCGAGAACACAGCGAAAATCTGGTCATCTTATTTGAACACTCACGGGCTACTGGACTCAAACTTCAAGGAGACAAGTGTAAGTTCCTTCGACCGGAACTCGAATTCCTGGAACACATGATCACGGAAAACGAAGTGAAACCATACCCATATAAATTATCAGCTATCCAGAATTTCAAAAGATACGAAAAACAGAAAAAAAGTCATATATTTCTTAGGACTAGCTCGATATTACCGAAAATTTATTAAAAACTCTTAAGATATCCTGACTTTAAGGACACGTTTACGTTGACCACCGATGCAAGCAATGTTGGACTGTGGGCAATTTTATCTCAACAGGGACACCCAGTTTGCTACGTTTCAAGAACTTTAAACGAACCCGAGCTGAACTTCACCACTACCGAAAAAGAAGCATTGGCAATCGTACGGGCAGTCAATCGGCTTCGACAATATCTTCTTAGACGTCAATTCATATTACAAACAGATCATGAAGTTTTTATGTGGCTTTTTAACGTATAAGACCCTTCTCCCAGGTTGATAAGGTGGAGATTTCAGATGGAAGCATACGCACACAAGATCGTGTATAAAAAAGGAAAGGAAAACACGGCAGCTGACGTGCTTTCAAGAATGCACCCTATTCAAGATAAAAATCTCTCAGAACCATTGGAAGAGAACGCGCAAATGAATCCAGTTAATGACTCCCAAGAAGTCGATAAGATTGATACATCATCATCATCATCAGGCGAAGATAACCAACCAATTTATAAAAGATTGCGAAATCAAGAACCGATAGATGAAAAAGAAATTCAAAACGATTACGCAATTAGGAAAAGGATTCTGTGCACGTTACAATTTTATGAAATTGTGCAGAATTGTGATATGTTAAGTTCGAAATATTGCGCAACATTTTTGAAAATAATGCAAAATTAACTATATTTGAAAAAATATGCTTACTCGCCGCAGAAACTTTCAATTTCCAAGAAATTTGCCATATTATTTTAGCGTGAAGTTAAATAATAAATTTGTAAACCAAACAGAAGACATTATCAGATTAAAAATTATCTTTGTACATTTTTTGGAAGCCAGCCCATAACGTTCTTCCGCTTGGCTCAGATGATTCAAACAATTTTATTCTGCTGTACTGAATACTTATGAGGAACAAAGTCTTAGTTTTCTTTTTTCATAATGAACGATAATGGTGTTTTGACAACCAAAAAACGTGCACATAAGCTATAGCATCAAGGTGACAAGATTGAACTTAACAAATACTGCACACCTTTCAAGAACAAGCAATCGAATGATTTCAACTCGAAATAAAAATCAAAGTAGCGTGAAACGTTGAACTACTAAATGTAAGGAACAGATTTATTATTCAGAACTAATCTTCACCAATTTCGCCATTTTTGGCTTCGCTGTCATCTTTTTCGTTAGAGACCAATGGGTAGTAAAAGCTGTGGTATTTCGTTAGAATAGTTCCACCTCGGCACAGCGAAAGCAAATCTTTAACCTTCGCTGCAGGCACTGGGATCTTTGATTAATATGCTGTTTGCAAAATGAAGTTTTGTAAATTCACGGAAGGTCCAAGCGTGCTGACAAACATTGAACATTGATTTTCCTCAAAATGATATCGAAAGTTTACTATGAAAGGTTTCCGAAAATCAACAATAAGCTCTCGAACTTTGGACCATGCAACTTTTTTCCCTTGGTCATCCTTAGCCCAGTTTTGCCCATGTATGATAGCTTTCACGTCAAAAACTTGCTCGTGGTTTAATTCGCAAACAACAGACGGATGCTTGTCACTTCTTGCTGTTTCAATTACAGAACACCACTCTTCCTGCGAGTAAATATCTTGTTGTCGACTGTTCTTTCTATTGCAGCGTGGACAGAATCACCTTCATTCTGCGTATGTCCCTTTTCTAGGAACCGCTGTATAATTTTTACTTCAAACTTCACCGCGGCCAAAAGGTAAGTTGAGAATTCGAACTTGTTTCGGTTTTGCGCTCCGCAGTTCTCTGAATAGAACCTAAATTCAGTAACTCCTTGTTTACTCATATGCCCTTTAAATAAAAGCAAACAACTGGCTACCTCAGTTGAACCCTTTTTGGCTATCGTGTCGTTCCAGACGTAGCAGAAACTATCAAATCACGCACAATAAAAAACTGTAAAATTATATACAGACAGTGCTCTCTCATAGAAGAAAGCACAACTCTGTCCTTGCGGAACGTTTAGAATTTTCTGTAAAGTGGTCCGCAATCTTTCTTTTTTTTTCTTCAGAAGCGTTATTCCACGCAGCGCAGATATCGCATTGATCTTTTTTTATTCTATGGAAACCAATATGAAATTCCGTTTCAAAAATATCAGGGTATTGCCGTTTAGTTGCAGGTGTGATTTGGTTTTCTTCTACCGTCTTTTTCTTAGTGCTCCGCCATTCGATGTACATCGGATACATTTTTGCAACGGGCAACCCATCCCGTAAGTATTCTCGCTGACTATTTTGTCTATTATAGTGAGACGGTACGCGACTGAACATACCGATGTGGTCTCGGACGGTAGAATTCATTTTTTCAGTTCTTATTAACGCGACTTGAGACCGTTTCTAGTGTTTCCCTCTTTATTCCGGCGATACCAGACCTTCAGCGTTTACCTTCTTAAGAGCAGTTCGGATCCAACCGTCATTGATATTCAAATTGTCGAGAAACATACGCTTGCAAACGACTATGTTCTCTCCGCCTGCGTTCAGAAAGTATTTTCGAGTTTTTTGCCTTCAGCTGTTCCATAAATAGTTGTTAAATAATGTTTACATTCAGACCTGCAAAAATTACAAATTTAAATACTAGGTATTATAAACTGAACATTTGCTTATTCAAAGCCCTTCGAATTACAACAACTTATATTTCCAGGGTACTAGTTTATTTTCTTTTAAGTTTGAACTTTTTTCAAATTGTGGTCATCAGAATTTGTTTGAATGAAAATTACATGACTATTAAGGCCTCAATTAGAAATGATGAAATTTGGATGATGGTTGGAAATTTTTCATTTTTCAATATTTGGATGTCAAATTATTATTTTTTAACGTTTTTACATAATAAAAAGTCGGACATTCATGCAGTATCAATCGTTTCGAATAGGATGTCAAGATTCTGTGGATATTTTTCGATCTTCTCCTTTAGGAAAATGATCATTTTTCGAAAATCTGGAACTCTGTGCCCGAGTGAATTTTCTTTGTGAACTTGAGCCTATTTAATTATCGCAACACCCACCTGAATACTCAGGCAGTAACAAACATTTCGAATAAGATGCCAAGATTCTGTGGATATTTTTCGATCTTCTACTTTAGGAAAATTATCATTTTTAGAAAATATTGAACTCTGTGCCCGCATGAATTTTTTTTGTATACTTCAGGCTATGGATTCTTATCACAACCCCCCCCCCCCTCAAAGACATTCATGCAGTAACAGTCTTTTCTGAAAAGCTTTAAAGGCTCTGTGACTTTGGAATAAATAATAATAAACTTGTTTCGGAAACTGGTTCTCTAGAATAATGTGAAAAAAGACCAGTTTCAAATCGTTTTCATAGTGCTCAGCGGCCACCATTAAGTCTTATCAGTGTGCTGAGCACTATGAAAACGATTTGAAACTGGTCTTTTTTTCCATAATTCTTGAGAACCAGTTTTCGAGACAAGTTTTTTATATTTATTCCAAAGTCACAGAGTCTTTAAAGCTTCGCAGAACATAATTTTACTGCATGGATGTGTTTGAGCGGGCGTTGTGATAAGAATCCATAGCCTGAAGTCTACAAGAAAAATTCATCCGGGATTTTGATATCTAACTTAAGTAGTAATTATGTGTTGTAAGCTAAAATTTGGGGAACTTGAAATCGAAACAGCTGTAAAATTATTACCGAAAAAACTTACTTAAGGTACGGATTTAGTTCCGAGTTTTCTAGTAAAAGACTGTGCGTGATCTCTGGTAAAGCCACATTGCTTTATATACAACTTGATACTTGAAAAAGGTACCTATCCTACAGTCTGGAAAGAGGCCAGAGTTTGTCCGGTTTTTAAAGCTGGAAATGAAAACGAGATAAAGGATTATAGACCAATATCAATTATGAAAATTTTTTTAAAAGTCCTTGAATCTTGGTTAGCGGGCTTTATAACAGCATCTATAAGAGCGCATATAACAGAATCTCAACATGGATTTATTTCTGGCTGATCAACAATCACTAAGCTATTTGCATTTACACAATTCGTAGATAACTCTATTGCAAATGGCAACCAGGTAGATGTAATATACCCAAACATTGCGAAGTGCTTTGATAAATTAGGTCATCACATTATACTGCAGAAACTGCAATCTATGGACCTTCCTGGAAATTTGATCATTCTTATTCAGAATTTCCTGCTAAATCGCAAACATTATGTGCAAATTGAAAGCTGTAGCTCGCATGCATTTTCACCCTCATCTGGAGTGCCTCAAGGGTCTAATTTAGGGCCAGCTATCTTTACAATATTTTTTAATGATGCCGGCTACTCTTCTAAAATTAATAAGATCTTATTTGCAGATGATAGTAAAGTGTGAATGGAAATAACCTGTGTTAGAGATTGTATAAGGCTACAGGTAGGGCTGATGGAGTTTCTCCAATGGTGTAGAGAAATGCGTCTATCTATGAATATTAATAAGTGACAGATTTTTACTTTTGCAAAGAAAATTGTACCAATTTATTTTTTACATGAACTCGAAGGAGCAGAATTAAAAAGTGCCTGTTCAGCGAAGGAACTCGATCTATTATATGATCCTCAGCTATTGCTTAAAGAGGTTAAAAATTTTGTAAGGTGAGCTTGGCTACACCATTCAGGTAACCATACAAACAGACAGACATACTCACAGCCAGACATGCATACAGACAAACCGACATCGACGAAATTGTATGATTTTCGAATTTTGTGAGTGTCGGAACGTAAAGATCCGTCAAAACCAGAGATAGAAAATTTGGACGATTACATTACACCCTCATGAATGAGAATGTAAAAATTGATAAATGTCAAAAATATCTGTTTCATATTTCTTCGTTCCGCAATTATTTGTAAATCACTTTCAGTAATAAAAACATAATTGTTGAAAATTGGATGCTGTAAAGTTGTGAAGAATTCTTTCTTAAGACAATAAGCTTCGATTGTTTAAAATCATATCACTGTAACGATAAGAATGAGGCGATGAGAGGCAAAAGTATATTCGGAAACACGTGTCTTTCCATACACAATTCTGTCGTATTTTACGAAACTTACAAGATACCCCAAAAAAGAAGTGCGAAATATTCGTTAGTGGTCTGAAAATTTTTTGGTTGGCTCAGATTGTTATTGAGGCGCTATCCAAAAGAATCGATTTATTTTTCTTTTATCAGCCTCAGTTGACATTACGCAATTTCTTTCCTTATACTGACTCATGAAATGTAAATATGTAATTATCTCAGAAGGACAATCTGGATGCCTACAATCTATAAGACAGCAATCAAGTCACCAAATACGTACTGTAACGATATATCAGATTATTCATCAGATACACTGTTAGCGGAATTATTGATTAACACATTAATAAGTTGTTCCCATAATTGAAAAAAATGGAGATCGTTTATACACTGGTCTTTACCTTAATCGTTATCCTGCATTCTATTGGTGAATATACTACTCTGATATATCTATGATTAAAATAAATTCAAGCTCCGAAAAAATAATTCTTTTCGCTAATTCCTCATATATCATAAAAGCTGAAAAAGTTCGTCCTGTTTCTTCTTACAGAGGCAAGTTCAAAATTCGAGGGCTTACCTGATGTCAAGCCTGATGTTTCTCGTATCGGACAAATTGCTACTTCTTCGGATGTACAAGATTCCAAAGACAGTTTTACTTCTCCAGCCAAACGTTACACTCCGGCCAGGCCTCCTCCTGCTGAGCCTGCACGACGTGCCAGGTCTAGGTCTCCTGCTTAAAAGAATGTAGCTGAATCTACCAAGCTCATTGCTGCATCTGACGGACGTTCATATGGAGTTGACCAAATTCAATTTATTCGGCTCATTCCCAAAAGGAATCCGCAGCAAGTTTTTGAACTTCGAAGATACACTTTTCCTGCGAATTTACGAATTAAAAAACTCGCACGAACAAATCTCTTCAAGCGCATGCTAAACGAAGACCAAATTGTTTTATCAACATACGGTGGTGACATCTTTGCATTATTGGAGAGTAGCGAGATTCTTGATGGAATATATGAACTTTGTGCTCACAATAGACAGAACCTACGGGTGAAGATGAACATGGAAAGCCACGTGATTACTTTTTTGGAAGAAAATGAAATGCTTGAAGTTCCAGTAGGCCGCCGTCGCCGAATCACACTTAATTTTCAAGTAGAGCATGTAAACAACAATCCTCAAGATCATTCAAGTGCTAAATGATGATAAAAAGTCATTTTTATCATCCGAAATAGCTGGATGATGAACTTTTCCTTTCCTTTAGGCCATAAAAGTGTGTGCCAAAGCACAATCCAATCTGAGCAATCTTTCGAAAGTTATCTTGCCTACACGATACTACAGACAGACAGACGCCTTCGTGAAAATCATTTTTTCTGACTCAGGAGGTATCAAAATGTGGAGATTTGATGAAAACCGACAATATAAAATCTTACATAAAACTAATACCTTCTCATTAGAATGAGAATGTCAAAAGTTTTGTATCATTCCTCCACGGAAATTTTCTTAAGGGGGTCATCCCGTGTGACAGTCTTTTTTTAAAGGTTTCTTTCGAAATTTTCTGTTGCGGAATTAAAAAACACAGAGCTTTCAAATTTTGACTATGTATTTATTTAGTCTTTAGTAGCAACTCTGAATTTCCATATGCAAAAATATAATCTTGATCGCGAGATTTATTGAGCGAATGGCCACCATATAAAAAAAAGGTAGGTAAACGGCGACCACGATTCTGTCAGGGTGGCTCATCTGAAATGGAAAAGCAAAACAGCATACTAATCTATAGGTAGATGGCTATCGCCGGAACTATGATTTTTTGAAAAGCTTTAAAATTCAATTTTTTATATGCTTTTAAACATTAAGACCCAAAATTTAATGATTTTTTGCAACTTTTTTTAATGAAAAAAAGCGTTTCAATATTTTTTTTAAATGCTAGTTTTGGCGATAGCTGTACGTGTGCTGAATGTAACATTAAAATTGGAAAGCAATCGCTTGAGTCATAGAGCGGAGAAGTTTGTCTAACACTATTTTTCGTATCTCGAATAATTTATGCACGAAAAAAAAATATTAAGATGAAATACAATAAATCTCTACAGGTTAACAGAAATTGAAGATATGAACCAATTTGTTACTATCGGTTTTTGAATTTCTCGCAGTAAGATAATGAAGCTAATGCAACTTATTTAAATCCTTTTCATTAATATATTACCAAATTTTAATGTTTCTCAACTGGATCTAATCCTCTAACAATGAAAAGGTTGCGCGTCGGAAGCAACCGTTCGCGCGAAGAGTACCCTGGGGTTCTGTTATTGTGACTAGCACCAAGTCGAAAGAAAACTTGGAGGATAATTTATTAGGGTCTATTTGACCTATTCTCCGTTACTGACACTGTCAGTCTTGTCAGTCAAAGATTGCATTCTGGCGAGCCCTGGTCTAGAGGATTGATACCGAGATCACATCTAGCAAGTCGTTTGGCTAGCTTAGTACCTGGACCACAGTATTGGTAGCCAGTTAAGTGCAACTCAAACGGCAAGTTGTTGATGACTTTGTTGACCAATCCTTTACCTCGATGATGACTGCGTGATACTTTGTTCACTTTATGGTGCAGAATCATTCTTCTCTGAACAGAGCTTAGCACGCAACTGACCTGGAAGCTATATAAGCGCTGTATTACTAGCTTTCACAACAGTTGAGATCAAGATGCGGTTCCAGAAGCAACCTATCAAACTTGCGGCATTTAACATTGATACTCGAATCCAATCAAAAAAAGACAGGGTGAAAGGACATGGTAGCCTTTCACCAGACAGCATTCGCGCAGTGTTTTGTGGACCATTAAATTGCTTCAAGACAAATACATTACTTGTCCTAATGTCACACCCAAACGGATTGAAATTTGAAAGTGTCTACGTCTACTCGTAATCCTTCAAACAACCAAAGCACAAATTCTTGGAACGGGTGTTGGATGATGTAGATGAAGTTGAGTATTTTTCTCTCAGTGAGCATGAAGAAGTAATACCACCAAGTGAAGCTCAACCAAATTCAATAATTGTATTTGATGATGTTGCCTGTGAGAAACATTACAATATACGAGCCTTTTTCTGTATGGGGAGATACGCTCATGTTGACAGTTTTCACTTATGTCAAACTTACTCTCGAATACCTAAACATCTGATTTGAGATAACGCCTATCTGTTGATACTTTCAAGCAGGATGAAAATAATTAAAGATATGTGTATGACGATCATGTGAACACTGACATGAGTTATTAACAATTTAGAGACTTATGTTCAACATGTTGGAATACTGAAAAGTATGAATTTTAGTCACTGACAAGGACAGCGATCTCAATAAGGGGAGATACGGAAAAGGTTTTGACTGTTTCATCTCTGTATGAATACATGTCATGTGGTGGAAATGATGTCATTATAAATTGAGACCTCAACACATCAACATGTTAAAGCTTTACGAAGAGAAGGAGGTGCTCCGTCAAATTGCTGAAGCTAGTGAGGCGATTCGGCGTAAGCATCGAATGCTCAAAATGAGTAAAGTAGCCACTGATAAGATAGTGAGTGGAACGTTAGGCCCAATCTTCATGCCACTGCAGAAACTGGTTGATATATCGAATACGTCAGTCAATAAGGAAGTTCAACTAAAGTAGCTCGTAAAGAAAAAGGATAAGGAGGACGATCAGAATGAGCAGGAGGAGGATGACGATGATGCATCCTTCATGACAGCTGATGCTGAAGGATCAATCAACGAAAAACTAAAAAATCTGCCGATTGACATCCAACAAAATTTGTCAGTCTGTAACACTGAACTCATTGCCCAGTTGGACGATCGATTAAGCGCACTCGAAAATGGACAAGGAGAATTTGGCAGCAGTCACGGAACTGCATAAGCCCGCTAGAAAGAATTACACGCGTTGTCGTGTGCGAACGCGTGGTATAGACGAGAGGTGGCCTGGGCAGTTCCTGTTAAAAGAAAGAGTGGACCAGATGTCACTTTAGCACTGCAATCTATACGCGAGCAAGATCGTATACCAAAAAACTTATACTAGATTTTCACTAAATGTTGCTCGACTGTGGAAATTTTGTTTGGCTATGAGGACCTCAGCTCCATATCTGCCCTCCCACTTTGCACGTGTTTTCCATTGACATGTTTTCGTACGTTCTTCATTGCTTTCCCGTGAACTGCATTATTCATCTATTTGTATAGGTTCTTTTCAAATTCATTTTTGTCGTTTGTTCTCAGGATAGTATTCAGGTCAATATATTCGTAAAGCCATGTACACTGATTAAATTTAAGAACTCTTTGAATTTTGACAAGTTTGATTCCATTAGCTGGTGCATGTTTGAGAGGCCGGTAATGGAGAACGTATTTTTGTTTTGGTAAGAGAGTAGCTAGGAGCTTCTCCTGGCTTGACCCTGGTGGTTTCGAATGTTCTGGAAAGATCGGCAAGTCGTTGTGTGCGTCATGAAGTTAGGCTGGATGATTCCAATCTACTTCCAGCATGTAACCAATGGGTGAATCGCTAGGAACATTTAAATCACAATTTTCCAAGTTTGTAACCCACTCAAAAACACCTTAAGGGAGTGGTTGAGCCATTGCCCAACCATACAGGTTGTTTGCGTCAAAATACATTGTCTAGATTTTCTCCCCATTTTCGTTAAAAACTACCATATACTTATTGTTGGGAATGGCATATCGATTTGAGCATTGATTCACTCCACCCTTCTTGCCATTCTCAATCATCAGCAACATATCAACGTTGGTGAGAAGTTCTAATCTTACTTTTGTATATTTGAGCATATCATCCCAAGTCAAGCCAGGAGTGGTGTAGTAGTGTGCGGTATTAAGATCATAAGCCTTGAGACATTGTTCTCGGACACTTTCGAAGACATCAGACAAAAGCAGTACATCTGTCTTCATGTACAGTTTTACCTATTCGCCAAGATTTCTCTCTCGAGTCAAGGTATTAGAGAAGCTCAAACTTTTCTCTTTCCATACCAGAAAATACTGTATTGACAATTTCATAGCTAGTGAGCTACGACGCTAACTTTTCCAGGGACGAGGCCATGGATCGGAATGAGTCTATGAACCTGAATTTGATTTGAGTTTCTGAAATATACTTTTTAAATTAAATGTACGTTTCTCTATTGGGTGCAAGAACTTTAACTTTACAATCAAAGTACGTAGCGAAGTCTCGAACCTATTTGAAGCACTCGTTGTCATCCTTATTTTGCACATTGATACATGCTTTTATTTTCTTAATGCATGAAGGAGGTTTGATGTAGGAACTACCCTTCATTGGGTTAAGCTTGTTCAGGTTCACTGAAAATTTTATGATTGAGTGTAACCTCCATCCTGAATCTTTTTTATCAGAATCTTCCATTTCTTGCACGATCGGTTATCTCTCATTGTTTTTGAACGAAAGTTTCATATCTGTAGTATAGTATATTTCTTCGTTTTTGGATTTGAAAATCTTGTCATCAGGCGTCTCCTTATCGATCTTCAGTTAGTATGTGAGGAGCACCGCGCTCACTTTGGATGCCATATGTTCGCGCAAGGCCTTGCTTACTTCAGTAATGAATAGTCTTTCAGCATCATCCAGAAAGGCAAGAACATCTTTGTGGACTAGGTTTGTTACAACACATGTCTTAATTTTGCTATCAGGCGCTACCTCAGCATTAATCCATGTGACTCTATTGCTGATGTCATCACGCTTTAGCGTCTTATTCTGCACTCCACTTTTGTTTTTACTGAGCAAATAAAAAACAGGCTTGAGACATGTTAATTTGTCAATTCCATCTGGGCACTTCTGTTTTTGATTTGTTGTTAGTAATGGGATGTTTCTTTCTTCCAACCACATTGTTCCGGTGTAATTGTTTCGGGCGGAATTTTGAGATGGACATTACCCCATGTGCAGGCGATGAAATGAGACCGCAAGAAATGTTGCTGCAGTTCTCTTTGACGTGGCGGAAACATTGAAGAATTAACGCTTGTCGAATTTAATTTCGCAAAGCATTCATCGGTATTTTTGAAATCGTACTTTTTAATAAATAATGCGTATCTGGCATTATTGACTTTTTTTACACATTTTTTCTGCGAATACATGCGACACACAAAGTCTTCCATTACCTCAAAAACCTTTGGTCTATCTATAGATTCGTCGGTCATTTCAGAAAACGCATTTTGGAATGATTCAGATTTTTTCAAAATTGCATTAGGTCTTTGCTTCCCCTTCATGAAGAATAACAGATTATAATCGCAGATAGTAATTGCGTGTAAAGCAGGAAGAGCCTTAAATAATCGTTCTCCTAATTCTGTATAAAAATCAGTTACATTAATAAGTTGTAGGTACTTGGATACGCCAAACAACAAAAGGATTTGCAACTTGTGCTTCAATCTATGCATATTTCCTAGTAAAATTATGAAAATGTCGGTATCATCACATTTTATTATTACTTTGCTATCGCGATTCAAATGAAAAACTGAGTGAACTATTCTAGTGTCAGCCTCCTCATGTCTAGGGGCCGTATATGAAGAGTTGATTGAATGAGAGAGTGACTTTGTACCACCTGGTTTGAGCACTGTTTTAAATTCATGAAATTCGTCGTAGTTTAGCAAAACAGTTTTGTTTTCAAAAAATTCTACCATATAATCTTGTTTCCAATGTTCAATCAAAAATTGTACTAATGCTTTTCTAAAGTTAGTATTCCGCAATTCAACTAGAAATGTGCTTGTCCTTCGCATGTCAGCAGTGATTCTATACTGTTTTTCTGATGGAGTTCCTCTTTGATTTCGCTCATAATCTTTTATAGAGGGAGAGAAATACTGATCAAATATCAAATGGATTTCGTCAGCTTTGAAGGCAACGATTTTTTTCAAAATACTTGTTGATATCTTGGAATAAGTTTGATCGGCAATATCCGCGTAATTGACTAGATTGCAAACAAAAAATAAATCGCAAAGTATATCAATCATAAATTTGTACATATCAAAATCACCCATACGAATACTTCGCGAAAAAGTTTGATAGTTGTTAACGTATTCGACGTACATCAAATAGTATTGAGGAGTGTAGCCATAATTGCCCTTTAACGTGTCCTCTACGTACTTCTCATATTTATTTATTAGGTCCTTTAATTGGGCGTTTTTAGGCTTGTCAAACAAATCTTGATCAATTTTTTCACTTTTCAAGGTTGTAATTATTGTCATAAGATCATTACTGATTTATATTTCATTAAGGTTCAAAAAACTTTCAAAGTGCAAAATTTGTATCGCTAAAGCAGCAATTGGATGAAGTTTTCTGCAGCGGTTAAAATGATCCACTTCGATCGAAACTCCTAGGAAAGAAAAATTCTAGAAGGTTCTAGAACTTGGAGAATCCCTGATCCCACATGCGCCACCTTTATAAAAATTTCTGGTGGGTTCAGCCGGTAAAACAGGGAGCATTCTTATTGGCCAAGTCAAAAATCTGCATCAGGGACCTACCTCACCGGCAGTTTAATTACTGACTTTGGTAACTGACCATTGGCGCCACCTGTCGGTGACAGCTGGAACTACATAGCTGTTCCAGAACTGTCATAGCTTAACTACTTATTTCCATTCATCAACACAAATATATTTTAGGATAGCTTTTTGTCTTTTCCCAGTTAACAAACAGTTTTCAAGGATTGGGAATTTTATGCTTTTGAGATGAATTGATAAAAGTCAAGCATTACTGTAAAACCCTGTCATTTTAACGATATGAATAAAGCGATAAGAATAATGGGGTAAGAGTAAAGCGATAAGAATAAAGAGATATGAATGAAGAATTCACTCAAAGACAAAAGTTTTTCAATAGATAATATGTATTTGTATTTTTCCTTTTAAAAATACCACCGATAACGAAAAATAATTTGAAACTCAAACTTCGTGAAAAGTGGCGAAGGTCACTTCATTTGGCAGAGCGCAATTTTTTTATAAAACAAATATTTTTCAACAAAGCTGGGTTTGTTTTATTTTATGAGACTCACGAGACACCTGAAAAAGATGTGCTGAACAATTGTAAACGGGCTAAAAATTCTCTAGTTGGCTCAGATTCTTATCTGATGATTAAAATCATCCTAAAATCATTGGACTGATTTATGTGACAGAAATATCATCATCTCGAAAGGACAAGCTTGACACTCAGAAGTTATGAGATAAAAATTGAGATACGAAAAATATACTGTAACGAAACGCCAGAATATCCATTAGGTCTTTTAATTCAAAATAATGGAGATCGTTTATACGCTGGCATCTACCTTGATGGTCATCCTAAATTCTGTTGGTAAATATAACACTGTAATACATATATAATTCTAGAAAAACTCGACACTTCCGTGAATAACAATTCTTAGGACATAATTCGCAGTCTATTTCAATTGATATAATTAGCTAAACTATTTTTAGAGTTAGTCCGAAATAAATACGAATAAAATTTCAATTTTTTCCGAGTGAGTCCGTTTAGTCTTTTCTCGTAATCTTACCACAAAGAATTCCTGATATGAGGAGTGAGCGAACAAAATATGATAAATCTATTCTAGATAACATATCAATAATTGGACAAATGCTGTATCTTGAAGGCACCACAGGAAAATGAAAAATCAAATAGTATCATTTAAAGCTATTGTGGACAGAGGGGGAAATAGCGAGGGGGTGGAAGGAGGCTAGGATATATTTCATCTATAAATCAGGGCACGAGGAATTAACAACGAATTATAGAGGAGTGGCTTTATTAGACGTGGGGTACAAATTGGAAACAACGATATGGGAAAAAGATTAAGGGAGTGGATAGAGAAGAAAGGAGTGATAAAGGAGAGTCAAGCAGGTTTTAGAGGAGGAAGAGCTACGAGGGACCATATCTTCGTAATGAATAGCTTGGTGGGTAATAAATTAAAAATAAAAGGAGGAAAACTTTATGTTGCGTTCGTAGATTTTAAGAAAGCGTTCGATTTGGTAGACAGGGACTTGATGATGAAGAAGCTGGAGGAAATAGGAATAAAGGGGCGGATGAAGAAAATGATCAGGAGAATATATGGGAAGACAACAAATTCGATAATATCAGGAGAAGGTGTATCGGAAAAATTCAAAACGTGGAGGGGAGTAAGGCAGGGGTGTCCTTTGAGCTCAACATTATTCATAATAGGGCTGAATGATCCAGAAGACGAATGGAAAAGAAAGAATGAGGGAGGGACAGTAATAGGGAACAAGAAAATTTATGCATTGAAGTTTGCTGACGATGTAGCTGTAGTGGCGGATGATGCGACAGGTCTGAAGGAGATGCTCAAAACACCAGAGAAGTGTGTAGATAGGAATAGGATGGAAGTGAATGTAGAGAAAAGTGAAATAATGATATTTGGAAAAGAGGGAAGAAGAAAGAAGGATGAAAGTTGGCAATTTAAGGGGAAAAGCCTAGAAATAGTGGATAGATATAAATATCTTGGATTCTGGTTCTCGACAGGCATGACTTATAGGAAACATCTGCAGCATATCGGAAAGAAAGCGAAGATAGCGGCTAACGCAACATCAGGGATAATGAAAAGGGCGAGAGTAAAAGTGTTGAGAAGAAGATTATATTTAATGCACGCATTAGTAAAGTCGGGCTTCATTTATGAGGAAGAAATATGGGGATGGGGGAGGAGGGAGGAAATGGAAAAGGCACAGGGAAAGTGCGTAAAAATGGCACTTGGGGTAGATAACAACACACCGGGGTATTTATGGAGAATGGAGGCGGGAGTTAGAAGGATAGAAGCAGAAGCTAGAAGAAGAGCGGGGGAGTATATCAGTAAGATAGTGCAAATGGAAGATGACTGGTGGCCTCGAATATGTATCAGAGAAGAAATAAGAGGCATTGAAAATGGATGTCCAAGGGAATGGGGTAGGGAACTGGAAAAGGCAATGAAGGAAGTAGGGAATGGAATAACATGTAAGAGAATGAGAAACCAGGAGGGGCTAGAGGAACTAAACAAAGAAATAGATATAGTTGTGAAAATAAAAGAAGAGCAGGGAATACAGGAGGATTGGGGAAGAATAGATAAATCTAAGTACTGTGATTGGTACAAAGAATGCAAAAGTAATGCAGAGAGGGAGAAGTTTTGGGAAAGAGGGAGTATAAAAGAAGGAGATAAAGAGCAATGGGCAAGACTGAGGTGCGGTAATGTAGGGAAAACAGGAAAAAAAGGTTTTAAGGATTTAGGCTGTCGGATATGCGGAGAAGAAATGGAATCGCTAAAGCATATTATAGAATGTGAGAAGGGGGAGGAGGCGATAGGGGGCAGGAAACAAAGTGGGTTGTGAACTGGTGGAAAAAAGAAGATGGTTTAGACAAAAGGGGCAAAATAATGAGTGTGCTGAAAAAAGAACCGATCACTGAGCTATGCGGATACATACGGAAATTTCAAGAAATGGCTTGAAACAAAAGGGAGGCAGAGAGGGATGAATGAATGAGTGGAGCGAGGAATGATGTATAGCTGATGTCTTAAAGTATTGTATTTAGACACTTTTGTAATGTATATCTTAATTGTAGAAATCTTAAATCTTAATCGTATAGAGGGAAGAATTGTAAAAGGCTGTAAAGGTCATACAAGGAATAAAGCATTATCTTATCTTATCTAGAATCATTTAAAGGAAACCATCGATCTGGCAATTCAATATTATCGAATTTTTGAAAGTAGGGTCAATAATAATCTTACTTGAGTCGTTAATTTGCTTGAGCAATGCTTCACGTATTTTCCCATAAAAGAGACTTATCATGTTACGTTAGCTGACTCCTTATACATCATCTCGCCTTAAGAAAGTTAATTCTGTCTGTTCTTTTAGAGGTAAGTTCACAATTCGAGTGCTTACCTAACGGCAAGCCTATTCCTGGTGTTCCTCGTAGCGGAGAGTTTTCTTGTCCTTCTCCAGCCCAACGTTATTCTCCAGCTAGGCCTTCTCCTGCTGAGACTTCTCTTCGTGCCAGGTCCAAGTCTCCTGCCGCCAATCATATAGCTGTGCCTAACGAGCTTATTGCAGCATCTGACGGACGTACATATGGATTCGACCAACTTCAATTTATTCGGCTTACTCCCAATAATAATCCGCACCTGCTTTTCGAACTTCGAAAGTACACTTTTCCTGCGGATAAACCAATTCGAAAACGCACAGGACATAATCGCTTTGAGCCCATCCCAACCCAAGAACAAATCGTATTATCAACATACGATGGTGACGTCTTTGCAATATTGGAGAGTAGTGATGTGCTTACTGGAATATATACATACAGTGCTAAATTACACCATTACGGAAGAACAAAGATAAACATGGAAAGCCACAAGATTACTATACTAGACTCATGTGAAATATCTGCTGTTCCAGTAGGCCGCAGGCGCCGAATCTCACTTAATTTTCGAGTACGGCATGTAAACCACAATCTTCAATACCAGTAATTCAATAACAAAAAAAAAGGAAAACTGAAATATAAAATTGTTTATGATCCAAAGTCATCTTGAAATGTTACAAGTAACTTGTGATTACAAATAATAACAAAAATTCGATGATGATAAGGCTTCAATTATTTTTTACTTTTCCAGCTAGTCTTTTCCGTGAACAAATACAAAAAATTCCGTGTTATTCCCGCACGAAAATTTTTCATAAGTGAAATAATCACAGGTTCATATGGATTTATCTATAATAATATAGGCCCGCAAAAAATCAAAGCTTCATGAGTGGTCAACTAGATCACTTTCTTGTGTTAAAGACATTTCGAAAGTAGCTACAAAGTAAAGCTTTTTATAGTAAAAGTAACTAATATCGATGGGAAAATTCGATTCTTCTGGCTTTGACGTTGACAGAGTGGGTCAAGAAAAAATGGCAGCTTAATTAATGAATAATCATTTTGAAGGTTATAGGTTAATTACCCTAAAACCAATATTGCAAAAAAAACCATTATAACTCATAGACCAGCAAATCTGACAAAAAAGAAAAAAAAGAAAATCTAACAGTTTCTGTTTCTACTCATCCTATCCGTCGAATGAAACCAGAAATGAAATACTGGCAAACACTAAAAGAAGCTGCAACCCGGGTTCCACCAGGTCTTTATTACCAAAGCCGAAAGTGTCTTTCTATCCATTTCATACCAGGCGTCTATTCGAAGATACCAAATTAGATTTCCATGCGGGTCTGATCTGGTCACTGGACTGTATTGTACTGATGAGAATCGTTGAGATCAAAATTCATATCCTAACCGGTTTCTATCCGTCGGATGGAACCAGCAATAGAATACTCGCAAACAGGAGAAAAAACACTTGGTTCAAAATTTTGTTCGAACGACTTTTTTAAGAAATAGTTTCTTTGTTGAAGATTCATATTTTTTGGTTGAAAATTCATCTCTTTGCGTAAAGTTTGACTATTCAGTTGAAAACTGACCTTCTTTGATTGGAAATGTAACTGCGTTGGTTGTGAGAAAAATCACTCTAGCTCTGCTTTGATTGGAACACCAGGTCTTCCAGATTTCCGGTCAGAAAGACCTGGTGTTCGAATCCCAGCAGAGCTAGAGAGATTTTTTTCGCAACTCAGAAATGCTGAAATTGCTAAACCATATTCAGCATCTCTGAATTTCGTTGGTACTGTTACACCCTGATCCGAGGCATCATTCTCGTCATAAAAATTCACAAGGTTCTTGTTCCTTTACGTTCGTCCTCTTGCTGTTCGTCCTCCTCTTGCATCGCAGCATTTTCAACCTCAGCCTTCATGAAGCCATTCTTCCGATAGCAATTCGCAATTGTTTCACTAGTCACATCAGGCCAAACTTGGTTGAAGTTGAAAACGGCATCCAAAAATTCAAATCAAGAATAGCTTGGCTATTTTCAATCGAATAACCAGCCATTGTTTAACGAAGAGCCTCAATTTGTTTACGGAATCACCAAGAATTGATCTCCATTATAATTATTAATTACTCGAACAGTTCCCATGAACAAATCCAGAGCTCGGCAATTTAACAAATAGGCTAAATTTTTCTACAGGAATCACTAAGAATATCTTAGAAGAGTATTTCTAATGACTCTTTCCTATGTTGCTTATAAAAATTCACAAGGATGATTTATTACTTAATGCATTTCCATTAACGATTCCACAGTTCGTCTATTTTTAAACGAATAGTCTCAATTCGTTGACGGAATCAACCAAGAGTCGATTTTCCATGCTTGTGGAGTGGGTCGAAAATCAAATTTTCTACCCTAGGGAAGAAAACTCGTTTGCTCTTATAGTTGTTTTTTAGGTTGTTTTCGAATACGAAAGAAACATTTTAGAATAATCAAGGAATTTGGAATTTGGGATATTGTAGCAACCCTGATAACCCTGATGTAGTGTCTGACAGTTTCTTGGAAAATAAATATTTTAGAGCAAAGCTCGGTTTGTTTCATTTTCCGAGACTTACAAGACTCCCTAAAAAAAGGTGAGCAAAATATTTGTAAACGGCCTGAAAATTTTCCGGTTAGGTCAGATTTTTATTGAAGCGCTATTCGGAAAAATCTATCTATTTTATCACATCAGCGTCAGTTGATATTACGCAATTTCTATTCTTGTACTGACTTGTAAAGAGTACATATATAATTATCTCACAAGGACAATCTTGATGACTACAAGCTATCAGATAGCAATTAAGATGCCAGGCATACATATTACAGTAAAGCACGAGAATATTCATTAGATATACTATTGACATAATTGTTTATTAACGCATTAATAAGTTTTTTCCTGAATTGAAGAAAATGGAGATCGATTGTTCACTGGTCTTTACCAGTGATGGTCATCATTTATCAATGATGGTTTACTTGATGGTCATCCTGAATTCTATTGGTGAGTATAATACTCTGGTATATCTATAATTTAAAAAAATGCAAGCTTCGCGCAAATAACAATTCTGTAAATACCATCCACATTCTATCCCAATTGCTATTCTTTGCTAAACTCTTTTTAAGTTAGTCTGAAATACGAATTTACTCAATTGCGTCAGGGGGATTTCGAAGGAAACATGATAGAGCCATTCTGGATGAAACATCAATAATTCGATAGACGCGGATCGTGAAGCCACCAGAGATTTATCATTTTTTGTTCGCCTATTTCTCACATACCTCACATACCTAAAAAAGTTCATCCTGTTTCTTCTTACAGAGGCAAGTTCTAAATTCGAGGGCTTACCTGATGTCAAGCCTGATGTTTCTCGTATCGGACGAATTGCTTCTTCTTCGGACGGACAAGATTCCAAAGACAGTCTTACTTCTCCAGCCAAACGTTATTCCCCGGCCAGGCCTTCTCCTGCTGAGCCTGCACGACGTGCCAGGTCCAGGTCTCCTGCTACCGAGCATATAGCTGAGCCAACCGAGCTCATTGCTGCATCTGACGGACGAATATATGGATTTGACGAACTTCATTTTATTCGGCTTACTCCGAAAAGGAATCCAAAACGGATTTTTGAACTTCGAAGATACATTTTCCCTGAACATTTACGAATTAAAAAAGTCGTACGCTCAGGTGTCTTCAGGACCATACCAAACGTAGATCAAATTGTCTTATCAACATACGATGGTGACATCTTTGCATTATTAGAGAGTAGCGATATTCTTGGCGGAATATATGATTATCGTAGTCGCCCTAACCAGTACATACGGGCAAAGATGAACATGGAAAGCCACGTAATTACTTTACTGGAAGATAATGAAGCTCTTGAAGTTCCAGTAGGACGCCGTCGCCGGCTCTTACTTAATTTTCAAGTAGAGCATGTAAACAATAATTTTCAAGATCATTCAAGTACAAATAAATGTAAAACTGAAACATAAAACTGTTTGCAATCCAGAGTCATCTAAAAATGATGATGGTAACCTGTATCTTGAATAATAATAAAAACTCAATGTATTATGGTTCATACGGGTTCTATCTTTCGTCAATTGCTTATCCGTTCTTTTCTGTGAAGAAATTAGATTAATGTTTTGTGTCATTCCTCCACGAAAATTTTTTATACGGAAAATTATTACAGACATATAATGATTTATCTATAACAACACAAAGTGAAAATTGGTTAATTGCACAAGTGAAGAAGCCAAAGTTGGCGATCTGTAGGCTTTTCATCATCTTTTGCATTTCAAATTTTTTGCTTGAACATCGGAAAGAAATAAACGGCTCTATACTCTGAAATAAATAATAATATATACATCTTTGCATGACACTACTGAACGTTTTCTAATTTGCATAATTGAATTTTAATATTCTCAACCCAAAATCCAACAAAAATAATTTTATTCTGAATCTATGTTCGTAGTACATGGCAAGAGATTCTTGCTCAAGGATTTTCTATTCTACGTCGCAGTATATGTCGTAAAACAAATTGAACCATATGACATACTATTCTTATCATCTACTCACTGTTTGAATAAGGATTACAGAAAAATAGATTTTTGTTGTTCCAGCGTTATCGCTGCTGATGCTTCAAACATTGCGAAAAAATTGTATTAAATTCAACATGAATGACAACATTTTTTTCACTAGCGATTACTCAAAATTAGTAGTACTCTTAATATTAAAAAAACATAAAAAAATCAATTTTTGAGGTATTTCATGATTATCTATTCTTTCGATCTCTCTAGCAGCTTATCGGTAGCGCACCTGACCTGCAATCAGTTGACCTGGCGTTCAAGTCCCAGCGGAGCGAAAGGAGATCTTTTTTCTTAATAAATTTGATTTAATTTGCTAATTGAACACAAATTTTCCATAGCAGATGAATATAACTTACGAAAGGAACTAAAAAATGGTACAGAAATCCTGATATGAAATGATTAAAAAAACAAACAAGTCCATGATCCAATAAGAAAATACACTCAAAAAAACAAGTCAACACAACCTGCTGAAGAAAGAGAGAGAAAAACGACCACCGTCCAACCCTATATTCAAAGTTACATTTGTTACAAGGTACATTCAGAACTAATATGAAGAATTCTCACCAGACACAACATCCAAACTATATTCAAGCCACCTGCGAGAATAGGAAAACTTCCAAACAACCCTAATGATAAAAAGGAACCTTTCAGTGATCCGGGAGTTTATAAAATCACTTTTTCTTGTGGCATAGTCTATATTGGAGGAACAGGGAGTGCTGTGAGCCAACGCGTGAAGGAACATGAGAGTAAAGTTAGGCTAAAACATTTTACGCAATCAGCACTAGCTGAGCATCATATCGAAACAGAACATAGCATCTTGTTTGACAAAACAACCACCATCGAAAAAGGTACAATATTTTCCCAAGAAAAGATGGAGAAGTAATCGAAATCTCAAAACATCCCAATAACATCAATAGGGACAATGGATGTAATACCAATCCGATTTGGCTTTTCGTCCAGCCATGTTTGAAAAAAAGACTTGATTGCTCAATCAAGTTCGACCAGACCCCATCATGAGGCGCTCTTGTCAATCACGGGCATCGTGAATAATACATATATAAGAATAACATAACCTAAAACTTCGGTTGCAGGTCAGCCCCGGAGAAGTGAACAGCAATGTTCACGGACAGCTGGCAACTTTCATAGTTTCGCACGCATTTAATCTATTATTAACTATGTCCACTTCCAACAGACATGAGTAGGTTGACTGACCAAGTCCAATCGAGAATTTTCATGAGAATGGCAGTCACGCTATTGGCTAATATCTCTGACTCACCGATGCAGTAATTGCATGTGAGTGTTGGACTTTTCCCCGCAACCGCAGGGCAGTAACAAAGGATGTGAGTATCTGTCTCATTATCCTTTGCGCATAGACGACAGAGGGACTTCCTGCAAGCCCTATCTTATTTCTGTGATATCCTAGGTTCCCATGTCCTATACAAATTTCTGTTAGGACTTTGATTTCGTTCCTCCCGAGCTTAAGTATTTCCCTTGCTCAGTTAGAGTTAAGCTTTGGGCCCAAGAGTGTTTTAGCCCGTCTGCAACCAGATACCAAACGTCACTCATTCTCATGCTTCTCAGTCAGCCAACTGTTAATTTCTTCAGTGACAGACGTGCTGGAAATACCTACAACTGGTTCAGGTCCAGTAAAGTTCTTACTTAAGTTCTTCTTACTGCAAGCTTGGCTAGCCTATCTGATATCTCAATGCCTTTGACACCGCTGTGTCCAGGGATCCATAGCATAGTGATTGAGTTTTCCATCACTAACATATTTGGTGCCTGTTTAGTTATGCTGGAAGGAGGGGGGTGACGGGAGCTCAAGAAGCAATAGGCGCCAAGTGTTGTTGAGATCTTGGTTTCTTTGGTTACACCATACTACACCACACTACACCACACTACACCACAATACTTGTACCGGTCGCCCGCACGTCCGCGCTGGATGACACACGACGAGCAACTACACAGTCGACGAGAGGGACGTCGACGGCCCTCAAGTGGCGCCCTCTGTTGGAGACGAGCCGAAACCAAACATACCGCCTGCCTCGTTCCTCGAAAGATTATCTGCTAGCGGCCCGCCGTAAGGTTGAAATTCCATGCTCTGATTCGACTGAAGCCGCTGATGACGTCGCTTCGCGTTTAACAACACTCGCTCATTTATTCTGACTTGACGGTCATGAGAGGCACTTACTGGTGCGTGGGCCCTATGCCACTTACAAACCCTGGCTTATGCCGTGTTAAACTCAAAGAAAACCCACAAAAACCGTTGAGAAAGTTGCAAGTGGATTAATGTCAATTACAATCTTTAGCCTTGTGTCTCGTAGTAGTATTCGTATTATTTAGTTTCGTATTAGAGTGACGGGCGCGATCCAACCGCAAGGATCAAAAAATTTAGCAAGGGTGTCGAAAATGGTGCGCTTGGTCAGACTATGCGAGTTAATCTCGGGGGGAGTCAGATGAACCCAATTTACTCTGCGGATCCCAGCAAACGCCGAGCTCGTTGGTGATGCCATCACTGCCACGTTGAAGTCAGGTCGGGCGAAGACGGTCTTGTTCTGGCAAATGGGCTAGTAGCTCCGGTCGATTGGCGATCCATTTGTGGAGAGGAAATCCGCCGGTAAGTTGCTCCTGTAAATGCCTCGCTTCTCGAAGGCCATTGCATTCCGTCAATAGGCCGTCGAACAAGCGATCTTTTGAAAAGAATTGGGGCAGGAGTCCGAGCCGACTGCCGGTATTGTACGACTGGGTTATTCTCACGGGCACTCAATATAGTGCGTTGCAGATCGATGTCTTCTTCGTTCACCGGAATCTGCCGATGCATCAGGCAGGATTCAGCGCCGTATTCACGTTTGTGTCGTCTCCATAAAATTAGTACGTGACTTGAATTGATATGCAATTTGGGCCCATTGTGAAGCGTGTCATTGAGACTGTAGCCAGTAGACGTAGGTCTTGATGCATTGAAGATTACTTCCAGGTGGCGGTGATGATCTCCCCGTTGCCATGCTCCACGATGTGTTATGTAGTAAGTAGGGCGAGCGTTCGTGCGCAGCTCGGTCCGCAGAAACAAAGGGCAAACGTCGGCTGTATGGTAGAAGATCGACAGCTCGAAAATGGCGGAACCGTGGGTCGGCGAGATTCAGTTCTTGCCATTTGTTGTCTTCATTGGAACTGTTGAGCAGGCAATGATTGCTGAAGAGAAATCTGTCGCGACAAGTGCCCCTGAGGACTAATTTGCTGAGATTTCTGCTGAGTCATCGGTGGACTAGTCATCAGTTGTTCTTGTTGTGAGGCGAGCAGCTGTTGCTGAGGCGTCAGCTGAATCTGAGTGATCTGGGGATTTATCTGTTGAGGAGACGCCCTCAGAGTCTGCTGCTGGATTTGATGTGGATTCTAAGGAGTGAAATTCTGCGAATGCTGCTGTTGTCCTATCTGGGCATTAATCTTTTGTTTGGCCTGCTGATTCACCTGTTGGTTGACCGGCTGATTCACCTGTTGGTTGATCTGGTTCGACTGTCGATTTGGCCGATTAGTCTGTTGATTAATCCGCTCTGCAGCTCCTGTATCTGATTCTGCAGGAGACTTTTCATTTGCATGATACTATCAGCCGAAGGCCCAGTTGCAACCACCTCCAATTGTCGTCCAAGCTGTTCGAGAAGGAAAGCGCTGTGTCAGTGCCCATAGGCTCTCCGAAGTTGTAAATAAACAGGCATGTGGTATGCCTGACTGTTGAGGGGTTGCTGAATGACTTGTACTGCCTGTGGATGAGCAGCCATCGTTGTAGTTGTTGTTCCACCCTGTTTGCACACGACGTTATGTTGTCCATTGGCATGTGGCGCGTCCATTCCATGAATGCAATGGGCACACCATGTGTAATCATGGCCACCCTGACCACCTCTCCAGAGGTGATATTGAGGACTCCTTCCATGTCCATGAAGGTTCCAATCGCGATGCCTTTCTCCTTCAGATGACCATCAATTAGGTTCACTGCTCCACTTAGGGAGTTTTTAGAAGGAAATATGTTAGGCTGATGGGCCGGAAATCTCTGGGTGAGGAATAACCGATCATATCCGCTTTTGGTATAAAGACTACGCTCGTACCCCTCCATGCCTTCGGGACATAACCCAACGTCATACTAGCTCTAGCAAGTCTCACTAGCGGCCCAATGATGATCTCTCCAGCCATCTGTAAGAGGACTGGATATATGCTATCTGGTCTAGGAGATTTGTAAAGACTGACTCCAAACCTTGAAAATCTCAGGGAATGTGCCTTGATTAGGTGAGCCAAGGTATCCCGGTCCGAATCTGGGTCTCTCCTTGCGGGCAATTTCAAAGTGCCGAGAATAGCGTCTCGATTTCGAGGAAGCAGCCTATCAAGTTTAGCCGCCTCAGCTCCCAAATCGATGTCTGTGCAAAAAATGGTCCAGCTCTCCTGCTTTGTCTCACGTATTGCACCTCTGTATTCGTCCCTCATCGCTGTGAATGACGTCCATAGTTCCTTCGTTTTGCCAGTACTGGCACGTTTGAACCTCTTTCTGGTCTCCCTGCGGAGCTTTTCAAATTTCCCATTCCACCAGTGTGTCTTCCCAGCCTTTCGGACTCATGTAGGTCGACAATTACTTCCATAAGTAGCTTTGACAGCTTCCTTGAAAGTTTTGTCTGTCATATCCAGGGTATGTACATCTCGAATCGACCTAGGAACCTCTGAAAGCGCACATCTTAGTTCCGTGGAAAACTGATCCCAGTCCGTTCTTCTTGGATTTCTGACCCAGTAAGGGCCAGCGAGTACAACAGATTCCAAAACACAGACTCAATGAATTCCTGCCTGACCGAATTAGGAACGTAGGGGTGTTCCCCGTGTTATGAATATATAAATCAGTGGTGATTAGGTATTCCAGTAGGTCCATTACCTCTTGAGTTGATGGCCGTGCTGCCCCACAAAGTATGGTGGGAATGAATAATTATTTGAACAATGTTCATAGAAGAATTCAGAGTTTGACTATTTTTGAACGAACGGGCTCGATTTGTTTACGGAATTAACAAAAAATGCACATCCAATAAGTTTTTCCTGGGTTACATTGAAAATTTACAATAACTATTCATTATTTGAAAAAATTATATAAATATAATTAGAGTTTGGCTATTTTTCTAGAAATAAGCACAATTTTCCACGGATTCAACTTATGCCTTTTCCATGAATCTTTTGCATGGTGCTTTATAAATTTACAAGAACTATTAATTATTAAAACAATTTCCAAGCATAAATTCATAGGTTGGCTATTTTTCACATAAATTAAAAACATACATACAGCTATAGCCTTATCAATAATGAGTACAGAAAAATTATTTTTATAAGATAATATATGCACTATGTATTTAATAATTAATTATTTAATAATAGTTAGAGTTGATCTTAATGTAGAAAAGTGTGCGCGTTGGACAAAGCACATTTGATTTTTATTTCCTTTTGAAAATATGAGTTAAATACATTTTAATATCGCAAATGAATAAGATATAACTTGTGCCTACTAATTTGTTCATAAGAATTTGAAAAATATTCTCTTTTGAGTGATACTGCTGAATGATATATTAAATGAGCTCACTGTCTAGAATAGGACCATTTTCGAAAACCTAAATTTTTGGCCCTGAATGACAGCCTTGAAAAACAGATTCGTTTTTATTTTATTCATCGAATTAAGAAATTTTATTACAATTCTTTAAAAATTCAATACTTTCATTTATAAACAAAAATTTACAAGTCGGATGAAAATTGATTTCTCCGAAGGAACTTTTTTGCCCCACTGTGCTCGAATATGAATATACGAAAGAACAGTTGTTCATTACAATAACAAAAATGTAATTCCTGAATCTTGCTAGAAAATTTACCTTTTTTAGATTAAAGTTTACTTATTCTGATAAAAATTCAACATTCTGGATGATACTCGTTCTCTTTAATGGTCGAAAAATGTTTCTTGGTTGAAAATGTAACTGTTTTGTTGAACATTCCTCTTATGGTTTGAAAAGAGATCTCTTTTGGTTATGGATTAAACTTTTCTGTCGGATGTTCGTATTTTTTGTTTCAATTCTCCAATTCATCTCTTTGAGCTGAAAACTGAACTATTCCTTTCAAAATTAATATATCTTATACTTTTCGTACCTAATTTGTGGATAAACGCTTATAAAATTCTTGATGACTGTTGTCACTGAAACTGTTAAAAATTTTTCATCATACCTCAATCGAAAATTGGACTTTTGATTTCGACTTTTGATCAAAATGACGCGCGTTTACAAATTTTAGATTTTGTTGTGAATTTTAAAATGAAGTATGTCGGTAAGTTGGGGGTTTCAAATATAATTATCCCATTTCTCATTTAATATTCCATGTATGGATAGAGATATATTTTAGGGTAGCTTCTGGTTTTTTCTCAATTAACATTCTTTTAGCGTTATGCATTTGATGCCGAGTACTTTCAAAAAAAGAAATAGTAACTGAAATTTTTTTTTGCTGTTTACAAAAAAAATGATTGGCTTTTACTGAATAAAAGCCTGTTTTCTCGAAATCAAGATTCTCTACTACTTCGCTACAATCAATTTTTGAAAATAAATTATTAGAAGTCAAACATTACTATCTGTTTCATATTTCTTCTTCTAAACTACCTCAAAAATATTTTTAAACAAAGCTTGGTTTGTTTTATTTTACGAGACTTACAAGGCACCTTAAAAAAAGTGCATAATATTTGTAAACGGTCTAAACATTTTCCGGTTCGCTCAGATTTATATTGAAGCAGTATTCTAAAGAAAACGATATATTTTCCTTATATCAGCGTCAGTTGACATTACGCAATTTCTTCCCTTATGCTGTCTAATGAAATGTAAATATATAATTATCTCAGAAGGACAATCTTGACGCCTACAATCTATGAGATAACAATTAAGACATCAAATATATACTGTGATGAAACACCAGAATATTCATTAGATACGCTACTAGCGGAAGTATTGATCAATGCTTCAATAAGTTGTTCCTATAATTGAAAAAAATGGAGATCGTTCATACACTGGTCTTTACATTGATGGTCGTCCTGGATTTCATTGGTGAATATAATACTCTAACATATCTGTAATGTCTCTAACCCTTTCTCATAATTTCGCCACAAGGAGTTCATGATATGAGGAGTAACCGAAGAAAATATGATAAAGCCATTCAGGATGATACGCCAATATTTAGACAAATGCGTACCTTAAAGGTACCAGAGATTTATCATGTTTTGTTCGCTTATTCTTTATATATCAGCATACCTGAAAAAGTGAATCATGTTTCTTCTTACAGAGGCAAGTTCAAAATTCGACGGCTTACCTGATGTCAAGCCTGATGTTTCTCGTATCGGACGAATTGCTTCTTCTTCGGACGGACAAGATTCCAAAGACAGTCTTACTTCTCCAGCCAAACGTTATTCTCCGGCCAGGACTTCTCCTGCTGTTCCTGCACGACGTGCCAGGTCCAGGTCTCCTGCCGCCAAGAATATAGCTGTACCAACCGAGCTCATTGCTGCATCTGACGGTTGTAAATATGGATTAGACCAACTTCAATTTATTCGGCTCATTCCCAAAAGGAATCCGCAGCAAGTTTTTGAACTTCGAAGATATACCTTTCCTGCGGATTTACGAATTAAAAAACTTGCACGAACAAATCTCTTCAAGCGCATGCTAAACGAAAATCAAATTGTTTTATCAACGTACGGTGGTGACATCTTTGCATTATTGGAGAGTAGCGAGATTCTTGGTGGAATATATCAATTTTTTGCTCAGAATAAACAGAACCTACGGGTAAAGATGAACATGGAAAGCCACAAAATTACTATACTTGAGGAAAATGAAATTCTTGAAGTACCAGTAGGCGGCCGTCGCCGAATCTCACTTAATTTTCAAGTAGAGCATTCAAACAACAATCCTGAAGACCATTCAAGTACAAAAAAATGTAAAACTGAAATGTAAAATTGTTTGTGATCCAGAGTCATCTAAAAATGATGATGGTGACCTGTATTTTGAATAATAATAAGAAGTCATTTTCATCATCCGAAATAGCTCGTTAATGAACTCGTCCTTTCTTTTTAGGCCATAAAAGAGTGTGCCAAACCACAATCGAATCTGAGCAATCTTTCGAAAGTTATCATGCCTACACGATACTACAAACAGACAGACAGACACCTTCGCAAACATCATTTTTTCTGACTCGGGAGGTCTTTCGAAATTTTTTGTTGCGAAATTAAAAAACACAGAGCTTTCAAATTTTCACTGCATATTTATTCAGCCTTGATTAGTAACTCTGAATTTTAAATGTAAGAATATAATCTTGATCGCGAGTTTTATTAAGCGCATGGCAACCATATAAAAAAATGTTGGTAAACGGCGACCGCAAGTGTGTCAGAGTGGCTTCTCAAAAATTAAAAAAAAAAATTAAAATTGCATGTTAATCTATAGATGGATGGCTATTGGCGGAACAAATTTCTTTATAATGATAAAATTGATCGATAAGCAAATAATTCTCAAATTTTTTTCAATAAGCATCGACAAACATTAAAGGCCCTATAATCTGAAGTAAATAATAATATATACGTCGCTGCGTCACGTCCAAAAAAAAATAATTTTATTCTAACTCTATGTTCGTATTACATGGCAAGAGATTCTTGCTCAAGGATTTTCTATTCTGCGTCGTAGCATATGTATTTAAACAAATTATACCATATAACATACTATTTGTAGTATTTATTCACAGTTTGAATAAGGATTCCAGAAAAATAGATTTTTATTGATACAATGTTATCTCTGCCGATGCTTCAATTATAGCTAAAAAATCGTTGTTAATTTACTATGTATGACACAATTTCTTTACTTGCAATTATACAAGATTAGCAGTACTTTTAATATTCAAAAACCAATACAAAAATTGTTTGAGGTATATCCGGATGAACTATTCATTCGATCTCTCTAGTAGCTTTACAGAATTTTGTTCAAAATTCTGCTGACTGCTCAATTTTTGACCGATTCCAATACATTTTTGCTAAATACTCTTAGCGAATCATAATTTCATGTAGCACTGCTACTTTTTTAGGTTTCTGCAAAACACTAACCTGAAAAAATATAAACTTGCCAAGGTAGTGAAAAAGAATATATTTTTTGGTGGAAATATCAATTATTATACTTTCTGTTGAGAATTCATTTCTTTCATCAAAGATTAATCACTTTATCTAGAAATTAATAGTTTGAACCTAAATTGTAATTCTGCAATTGTTGGTTCAAAATTCATCTCTTTGAGTTGGAAGCTGAACTATTTGTTTCAAAATTCATATATCTCACATGTGTCTTACCCAATTTGTGGATATACGCTTATAAAATTCTTAATGACTATTGACACTAAAACTGTTTAAAATGTATTTTTCATCAAACCTGAATCGAAAATTCGATTTTCGATGCTAGTGGAGCGGGTCAAAAATCAAATTTTCTAGCCTAGGGAAGGAAACTCGTTTGTTCTTATGGTTGTTTTTGAGTTTGTTTTCGAACGTGAAAGAAACATTTCAGAATGGTCAAGGAATTTTGAATTTGGGATATCGTAGCAATCCTGATAACCCTGATATAGTGTCGCACAATTTATTTGAAAATGAATATTTTAGAGCAAAGCTTGGTTTGTTTTATTTCACGAAACTTACAAGAGACCTTGAAAAAAGATGGGCAAAATATTCTTAAACGGTCTGAAAATTTTCCAGTTAGCTCAGATTTTTATTGAAGCGCTATTCGGAAAAATCTATCTATTTCATCACATCAGCGTCACTTGATATTACGCAATTTCTTTCCATGTACTGACTTATGAAATGTAAATATGTAATTATCTCACAAGGACAATCTTGATGCCTACAATCTATAAGATAGCAATTAAGATGCCATGCATTTATATTTCAGTGAAGCACGAGAATATTCACTAGATATACTATTATAAGATATGATTCACTAGATATACTATTGAACGAATTGGTTACCAACGCATTAATAAGTTCTTTCCTTAATTCAAGAAAATGGAGATCGTTTGTACACTGGTCTTTACCTTGATGGTCATCCAGAATTCTATTGGTGAGTATACTACTCTGGTATATCTATAATTAAAATAAATTCAAGATTCGCGCAAATAACAATTCTGAAGATACTATCCACATTCTGTCCCAATTGCTATTCTTTGCTAAACTCTTTTTAAGATAGTCTGAAATACGAATTTACTCAATTGCTTCCGGGGGATTTCGTTTAATTACAATAAATTTCCCTGGGCAAACCTTCCTCAATGTCTTTAGCCTTTTCTCGCAATTTTGCCAGAAGGAGTTCATGATATGAGGAGTGAGCGAAGGAAACATGATAAAGCCATTCAGGATGATACATCAATATTTAGACAAACGCTTATCTTAAAGATACCAGAAATTTATCATGTTTTGTTCGCCTATTCTTCATATATCAACATACCTAAAAATCTTCATCCTGTTTCTTCTTTCAGAGGCAAGTTCAAAATTCGAGGGCTTACCTGATGTCAAGCCTGATGTTTCTCGTATCGGACGAATTGCTTCTTCTTCGGACGGACCAGATTCCAAAGACAGTCTTACTTCTCCAGCCGAACGTTATTCCCCGGCCAATCCTTCTCCTGCTGAGCCTGCACGACGTGCCAGGTCCAGGTCTCCTGCTACCGAGCATATAGCTGAGCCAACCGAGCTAATTGTTGCATCTGACGGACGTACATATGGATTTGACCAACTTCAATTTATTCGGCTCATTCCCGACAGAAATCCGAAGCGGATTTTTGAACTTCGAAGATACGCTTTCTCTGCAGATTTACGAATTAAAAAACTCGTACAAAGAGGTGTCTTCAGGACCATACCAAACGAAGATCAAATCGTTTTATCGACATACGATGGTGACATCTTTGCATTATTGGAGAGTAGCGATATTCTTGGCGGAATATATTATTATCGTAGTCGCCCTAACAAGTACGTTCGGGCAAAGATGAATATGGAAAGCCGCGTGATTACTTTACTGGACGATAATGAAGCTCTTGAAGTTCCAGTGGGCCGCCGTCGCCGACTCTCACTTAATTTTCTAGTAGAGCATGTTAACAATAATCCTCAAGACCATTCAAGTACAAAAAAAATGTAAAACTGAAACATAAAATTGTTTGTAATCCAGAATCATCTAAAAATGATTATGGTAACCTGTATCTTGAATAATAATGAAAACTCAATGTGTGATTCACGTGGGTTCAATCTTTCATCAATTCCTTATCCGTTCTATCCTGTAAAGCAATTTCAGCAAGAAGAACATGTTTCTACCTATAATAAAACTATTTGATAATTTTTTTATCAAATTTCTTCCTTGGAATCAAGCGGATCAGTAGGCGAATTATTTGTATTTTGTGATTCCAAATGAATTAATTCAGGACTGTATAAAGCATAGCTGAGCAGTTAATTGAGCACGAAAAATTTGTTGACAAAAATGTCACTTTTTTCACATTTCGAGTGAAAATTTGTTAATTAAACAAGTGAAGAAGACAAACTTGGCGACCTGTAGGCTTCTCATCATTTTCTGCACTTCAAATTTCTTTTTTGAACATCGGAATGAAATCAATGGCTCTATACTCTAAAATAAATGATAATATATACGTCTTTGCATGACATTACTGAAAGTTTTTTAATTTGCATGATTGAAATTTTAATATTCTAAATCTAAAATCCAACAAAAGTAATTTTATTCTGAATCTATGCTCGTAGTACAAGACAAGAGATTCTTGCTCAAGGATTTTCTATTCTGCGTCGCAGTGTAAGTCGTAAAAAGATTTGGCCCAAATGACATACTATTTGTATTATCTATTCACAGTTTGAATAAGGATTCCAGAAAAATAGATTTTTGTTGTTCCAACGTTATCTCTACCGATGCTTCAATCATTGCGAGAAAATTGTATTAAATTTAACATGAATGACAACATTTTTTTCACTAGCGATTATTCAGAATTAGTAGTACTTTTAATATTGAAAAACCATAAAAAATCAATTTTTGAGGTATTTCAGGATGAACCATTCTTTCGATCTCTCTAGTAGCTTATCGGTAGAGCACCTGAACGGCAATCAGTTGACTTGGCTTTCTTAAACCAACTTTTCTCCTCTCTTGACTTTTTTTAAATATCGTGCGTTGCTTGGCTTAAAATTTTCATTCTCTTGTTTTCCTATTTTTACACTTTTGAAATGCCATAACGTAGTTTTCATTTTATTCGTGGAAAACAACATTAAAAATCAAGAAATGATATTTTTGATGAACGAAATAAGCTACCAGAACAAAATAATAAGATAGAAGTTTCTCACCCAAAAAGAACCTACAAACTTCTTATTAATCATTTTTTGACAGGATCCGCATTGGAGCGTTATTCTATTCCTGTACATTATTTTTAAATTTATCTAAACCAACATATTTAAATAATTTAGTTGTATCGAAAAGTTTCCCTTTTACAGAGCAAAGATCCATAGAAATTCGACCTTTCGACTGGTTTGCTTTTCTCAATTAAGGAGGTTGGTGCCGAGTAATAATGTCGGCACCAATCCTTAGCCTTCAGGAATCCATTATATTTAAATTCCGATTAAGCATTTTTTTCATGAATCGGGGTCGCGTTTAATAATCAGTACGGCTGCCCAGATGAGCTCTCAAATGTTAAATGGGTTGAAGATCCAGGACAGGCATTTCTTAAATCAGTGATCATTATTCACTCGGAAGACTTCAGAAGTTTATAGATTATTTCAAACCCGTTGTTTGTGTACAATTATCTCATGCTTTTTGTTCGTTAAAAACTTAAACAATCCTGGAGATTTAATCCTAGTCTGCGTCCTCCCGATCCTTATCTGATTCACTTGCAGCCAGATTGGACGATATTTCGCGAGTCCTAACGCGGTCTGGCTGGAGTTTCCTTGCTAGAGCACCTGCTTAGTTTCGGTGCCTAATGAAGAGTGAAAATTGCTCTTCCTGGTCGCCGTACGATCGCGACTCTCGGTCCCGCTAATTCTGACCCGTTCATCCCCTTTTATCATAGGAGTGTGCGGACGCAACCGCACATGTTTTGTGTAGCGGTGCGTACGGCTTATATAACTCTTTTGCCCAGGAATTCACCAGTCACTCAACAGCGTATTTATTTTCAGTTTCTCCTGATGCCGCTATAAAGAAGTGAACTGCAATGTTCACGAAACGTCGGCAACATTCATAGTTTTGTCACACGATTGACACCCAAAAAAAGCTTTATACATTTTAAATTTTAATTTATCATAATGAATCATCGTGAAAGCATTGAATCTGTTATTAAGTATTCCACTTCCAATAGACATGAGTAGGTTGATTGCCCATAGAAGTGTTAACTCTACTATGAAAAATTAATCTACAGCATTTTAAATTTGTGTCCAATCGAGAATTTTCATGAGAATAGCAGCCACGCTGTTGGCTGATGTCTCTGACTCACTGATGCAGGAATTGCGTGTGAGAGTTAGACTTTTCTCCGTAACCGCAGGGCAGTGACAAAGGATGTGAGTCTCATTATCCTTTGCGCACGAACGACAGGGGGACTTCCTGCAAGTCTTATCTTACGTCTGTGATATCCTTCATGTCCTATAATCATTTCTGTTAGGACATTGATTTCGTTCCTCCGGAGCTTAAGTATTTCCCTTCCTCACTTAGATTTAAGCTTTGAGCCCAAGAGTCTTTTGGCCTGTCTGCAACCAGAGACCAAATGTCACTCATTCTGATGTTCGTCAGTCAGCCAAATGTTAATTTCTTCAGTTACAGACATGCTGGAAATACCTACAACTGGCTCAGGTGCAGTAAAAGTTATTCTTGCTGCTAGCTTGGCTAGCCAATCCGATATCTCAATGCCTTTGATACCGCTGTGTCCAGGGATCCATAGCAGAGTGACTGGGTTTTCCATCGCTAACATATTTAGTGCCTCAAAGCTTTCCCATACTAATAGCGACGTGGTCGTTTTTCCATTCAAGGAAAATATAGCAGCCCTGTTGTCTGAGCAGATACGGATGTTCCCTTCATTGGCATCCTCTCTTGCCTTGTAGGCGCACCGGAGTATGGTCCTAATCTCGGATTGTAGAACTGTGGCGTAGGACTCCATCGCGATTGTGAAGCCCATTCCATTAATTCTACGATATACGCCGGCTCCTGCATTCTCCTCGTTCCTGGAGCCATCTGTGAACCAGTTGTCTCCATCACTGCTCAGGTGTGCGTCGCCGTTAACACATTCATCCTTCGTGGATAGGCTAACTCGATACTACTTGTTGAAGAGGTAGCGAGTGACCATTTTGTCCTTGGGCATGTTCAGGGTCGGCCTCCTCGCCATGTCGAGAGATCTTCACTGCTGTCCGCTTGCGGAAAAAAGACTACTCTCGTAACCCTCCATGCCTCCGGGCCATATCCCAACGTCAGACTAGCCCAAGCAAGTCTTACTAGTGGCCCAATGATGATCTCTCTAGCCTTCTGTAAAAGGAATGGATGTATGTTATCAAGTCCAGGAGATTTGTAAGGACTGACTTGAAAAGGATTCGAAAAGGACTACTCCTTGAAAAGCTCAGGGAATGTGCCTTGATTAGGTGAGCCAAGGTATCCCCGTCCGAATCTAAGTATCTTCTTACGGACAATTCCAAAGTGCCGAGAATATCATCTGTATTTCGAGAAAGCAGCCTATCCAGTCTAGCCGCCTCAGCTCCCGTCTCGATGTCCGTACAAAAGTTGGTCCAGCTCTCCTGCTTTGCCTTACGTATTGCACCTCTGTATTCGTCCGTCATCGCTGTAATTAACGTCCATAGTTCCTTCTTTTTGCCAGTACTGGCACGTCTGAACCTCTTTCTGGTCTCCCTGCGAAGCTCTTCAAATTTGCCATTCCACCAGTATGTCTTCCAAGCCGTTCGAACTCATATAGGTCGACAATTACTTCCATAAGTAGCTTTGATGGCTTTCGTAAAAGTTTTGGCTGCCATCTCCAGGGTATGCAAGTCTCATTGACCTGTTAACCTCTGAAAGTGCACATCTCAGTTCCGTGGAAAACTAATCCCAGTCCGTTCTTCTTGGATTTCTGACCCATTTAGGGCCAGCGGGTACAAGATATTCCAGCACATACTCTATCTGCGAGTGATTTGAGAGAGTGGGTTCATCTGAAACCATGGTGAGGCCGTAGCCCTCACCATCTTCTTGAGCAACTCAACCCCACTCACCTTCAGAGAATGCACCTTCTCACGACTCTGTTTTGACCACTGCTTTGAGTAGCCATGCTTCAGCCACTAGGTCGGCTGCCACGAATACGAAAACAGAGTTTTCAACCTACCTCATTGCAACCTGATGAGGTTTCCATCCTCCGTGACGTTGAAGGGTAAAAAGATCAGCTCCCGCGTCAGCCAACATTGTTGCTGAAGTACGACGAAAAAAATGACCTGTGTATTTTTCAGGATTCTCTAGCTTCAAATCCTCTACAATCATTTTTGACCTGGCACCAAAATTACCAATCCCAATAAGTTGTGTACATTTGCCATCATGTGGACATAAGAAAAATTGGTCGGAAGCTGCATTTTTTGATGGCAAGGCTTTGTAACTTTTTAACTATTTTTTTAGAAGTCCCCATCAATGGTAAATTTTCGTGGAAGGTCGTTCTTGGTTCGAGGAATTTTTATGAGTTAACTTTTGTTATTCTATACGGCTCACTCTGGATTTTGTAATATTTGTTTATTTTATTTTATTCACAATTTTTTCAGCATAAGGAATTTTATACCAATTACCTTTACAAAAAAGCAACTGAACTTTTCTTATCGATTTTTGTCAAATTTAAAAAAATTGATTGGATTTTATTGAATTAAAGCTCGTTTTCTCGGAAACAAGAAAGCTGTAACTACAAGCTGTTTTTTCTTCATTATAATCGTAAATATTGTAAAGTTATGAATATTTAGAAAATTCACGTCATTTTGTTACATTTTTGACGTCTATGACTTCTTTCAAATTTCAACTATTTCTAAAATATTGAGCAACTGAAAATATGATTTCATCTTTGGCTAATTATTTTTGAAGAAAAAATTGCAATTTTAATCAATGTTTTGGCTCATTTTCTGATATTCTTTCTTAAAATGATATAGACTCAAATTTATGGAAATGTAGAAATTAGTTTGATTTTTATTTGAGTCAGATTTTCGACAAGTATAACTTCTTTCAAAACTCAACGATTTTCAAAATCTAAAGCTACTGAAACCATGATTTAATCCTGGGCTAAATATTTGTAAAGAAAAAGTTACAATTTTATTTAATATTCCGGCTCAGTTGTCAATGTTTTTTTTTTAAATTATATAGATTCACTTTTTTTAAATTATTATTATTGTTTTATTATTAACAATACAAATCATGAACTCCGATAAATCCATGTTATTTTACTTCTTACATTTTAAAAGCCAACTACATCCTCCTAATTCAACAAAAATAAAAAAATATTAACTTCGAGGAGTTATTATCACTCAACTTTCAGTTACATTTCCAAAGAACATAACGTTTTTCTAATTGTGAATAATATTGCAATCTTGAAGAATCATGAGTATTAACTCATCCTATGCTATTTTTACTGAAAAACATTAAAATTTGTATAATTTTTGGAACCTAAAGACGTTTAGAAAACCTAAACAATGTGTTCACCTTTGGCTCATTCATCTTTAGTCAACTTATAATATATTTCCGATGAATTTCCTCTATTCTTGGTATTTTCTGGAAATTATTTATTATTTAAACAAATTAAAAAATGAATAAAGTATATTCAAACAGTCTTCATACCAAAATTCAGAGTGATTGGCTTTTATGAAATACATAAAAGCTTGTTTTCTCGAAATCAAGATTCTCTACTGCTTCGATACAATCAATTTTTGAAAATAAATTATTAGAATTCAAACATTACTATCTGTTTCATATATCTTCTCCTCAAAATGATTTGTAAATTACTTTAGGTAATAAAGACATCACTTTGAAAAATCAGATGCTGTAAAGTTAACAGATTTTATTTTGAAAATAACCTTCGATTGTTTAAAATCTTATCAGTGTAGCGATAAGAATGAAGCGATAAAAGTCAAAAGCATGTTCGGAGACACGTGTCTTTCAATACATAATTTTAATATATATTTCAATTTTTTTTAATGAGAAGAAATATTTTCGTTTTCAAAAACTACAATCAATAACGAAAACTACCTCAAAGCTGAAACTTCGTGAAAAGTGAGGTAGCTTACTTTATTTGATGTCGCACAATTTCTTTGAGAATAAATATTTTAAAACAAAGCTTGGTTTGTTTTATTCCACGAGACTTACAAGACTATTGAAAAAAGATGTGCAAAATATTTGTTGAAGGTGTTGAAATTTTCCGGTTGGTTTAGATTTTTATTCAAGCGCTATTCGAAAAAATCGATTTATTTTTCTTATATTAGCCGCAGTTGACATTACGCAATTTCTTTCCTTGTACTGACTCATGAAATGTCAATATGATTATGTCACCACGACAATCTTGACGCCTGCAATCTATAAGATAAGAATTAAGATACCAAATATATACTGTGATGAAACACCAGAATAATCATTAGATACGCTATTAATTGAAGTATTGATTAAGTCTTTAATAAGTTGTTCCTATGATTTAAAAAAAAAATGGGGATCGTTCATACACTGGTCTTTACATTGATGGTCATCCTAAATTCCATTGGTGATTATAATACTCTGATATAACTTCAATTAAAATGAATTTAAGCTTTGCGCAAATAATTCTTAAAATATCATCCGCATTCAATCCCAATTGCCAAAAGGAGTTCATGACATGAGATGTAACCGAAGAAAATGTGATAAAGCCATTCCGGACGATACATCAATAATCAGAGGAACGCGGATCGTGAAGGCACCATAGATTTATCATGTTTTGTTCACTTATTCCTCATATATCAACAAACCTAAAAAAGTTCATCCTGTTTCTTCTTTCAGAGGCAAGTTCAAAATCCGAGGGCTTACCTGATGTCCAACCTGATGTGTCTCGTATCGGACAAATTGCTTCTTCTTCGGATGGACAAGTTTCTAAAGACAGTCTTACTTCTTTAGCCAAACGTTATTCTCCGACGAGGACTTCTCCTGCTGAGCCTGCACGACGTGCCAGGTCCAAGTCTCCAGCGGCCAAGCACACAGCTGAACATACCGCGCTCATTGCTGCATCTGATGGACGTTCATATGGATTTGACCAACTTCAATTTATTCGGATTATTCCCAAAAGGAATCGGCAGAAGGTTTTTGAACTTCGGAGATACACTTTTCCTCCGGTTTCACGAATTAGAAAACTCGAACGAAGAGGTATCTATAGGCCCATGTCAAACGAAGATCAAATTGTTTTATCAACATACGATGGTGACATCTTTGCATTGTTGGAGAGTAGCGATGTTCTTGGTGGAATATATGAATTTTTTAGTCCCATTAACCAGTACATACGGGCAAAGATGAACATGGAAAACCACGTGATCACTGTACTGGAAGATACTGAAATGTTTGAAGTTCCAGTAGGCCGCCGTCGCCGACTCTCACTTAACTTTCAAGTAGAGCATGTAAAGAACAATCCTCAAGACCATTCAAGTGCAAAAAAATGTAAGACTGAAACATAAAATTGTTTGTAATCGAGAGTCATCTAAAAATGATGATGATAATCTGTATTTTTAATGATAATAAAAACTCAATGTATTATGGTTCATGAGGGTTCAATCTTTCGTCAATTCCTCATCCATTCTTTTCTGTGAAGAAATTAGATAAATGTTTTGTGTCACTCCTTCACGAAAATTTTTTTTGAGAAAAGTTATTACAGATGTAATAATTCATCTTTAATAACACAGGCAAACAAAAAAACGCCACATGCGTCCTAAGCTACGACCCAAGACAGATTTATGTGTAAACATCTTCGTTCAAGGTTAAGGGGGTCATACCATGTGACGGTTTCAAAAAATCGATTTTTTGTTGTTGCATAAATCCAATCTAGTGTATGTATAGAATATACTGGTATAGTAATTTCCCAAAATTCGAAGTCGCTGGAAAGTTACAGCAGTAAGAAATTAAGGTGTGTAAGGTGTTCGCACAAGAAAATCCGTTGCAGTGCGCTGGAGACGCCTCACGGACGCAACGTGCCGTCCGCTCACGAAAACATGACGCCAACCAATCGCGTGCAACCTGTCGTGCTGCTGCGGTCCGAGCGGTGACGTACACAAATATGTCAGTACTTATACTAATTCGCAACACACTTGCGTACGTGCTGCCACGGACCGCAGCAGCACGACAGGTTGCACGCGATTGGTTGGCGTTATGTGTTCGTGCTACACAAGTTTTACAACTATTTATAATCATCTTGAGATTATCCATTTCAGTAGTAGTTGCGTTGAAAACTGAAGAACTGAATATTCTTACGCTGTAAATCAGATTCTTGGCCACCAAGAGATGTTGCTGATAACGGTGCTTACATCGTAGATATCTTTAATTGATTTTCAACAAAGTAGTTACATTTGCAACTAGAGATGAATTTTCAATCAAAATGATGAAACTTTCAAGTGAGAGTGATAGTGGGACGGAAGGTGATAAATTAACAAGTGAAAATGCTAATATCCGTGGGATATTAAAAGCTGAGGAAGAATCTGAATAGCTTTTTCTATCAGTTAATTCTAATTGTTCTTTACCTGAAATATTTTAGGTAATTTATTTAGGAAATTAAATGTTTTTTATAGAAAAAATATAGACAATGCAATGAATGATTTGATGAAAAATTCCACCTCATTGGCAAATTTGTTGATGATACCATTCTCAGCTCAAATAATTCCCGCGAGACGAAAGTGCTGCCATCAAATTGCCATTTCATAACCTCCTAATCCTACTATGCTGTGATGAGTCAGTGGTACTAATAATTGATAAAAATGATATTTCGGCTTACGGGTAACTAAAATTGCATTTTTTCTGACTTTTATGTAGCTGGAGAACAATTTAGATATTTTCTTGATTAAAATTTCAAAATGGTTCCATTGTAGGAAAACGATAGTTAATAATAAAATCATAAACGATTTTCGTGGATGATTCTGCTCGGCTTTTACATGCCCAGATGGTTTTTGATGAGTCCTCTTGTTTCCACGTTGTTTGGCTTTGGCTCGTCTCAAATAGAGGGCGCCACTTGAGGGCCGTCGAGGTCCCTCTCGTCGACTGTTGCGCGTCTACTCCCCCCCGTTAACCTTCGAGCTTCATACAGACCGGACGTGCGGTCGACCGGTACGAGTGTTGTGGTGTAGTGTGGTGTAGTGTGGTACTACGAAATAAACCAACATCTCAACAACATTATTTGGCGCCTATTGCTTCTTGGTCTCCCGTCATTCCCCCCCCCCCTCCTTCCAGCATAACTAAACACACGTTTTGGTGAGCTTTTTGGTAATAATCTCTTTGCCTTGAACAATTTGGGGTGCTTTTTGATGTGAGTCTTCTTGCCTTTCATATTTCGGGGTGCTTTTTTATGTGAGTCCTTTCACCCCTTAAGTTTTGGGGTGTTCTTTGGTGTAAGTACACCAACGCGACTGCAGATGTAAAAGGACCATGTGATGGAATTGGGCGCAATTTGAAAACACTCGCCGCACGTGCCAGTCTCCAGGCGTCATCTTGGAATCAGATTTTGACTGCTGATGCTCTATATGAATGGGCTAAAAAAAAACCTTGCCTAAAAGGGTAATATTTTTCACCTGCAAAGAAAATCACGCCGCCACTGCTGAAAACCTCGAAACTCGATTTGATTCTGCAAAGACGGTGTTGGGCACACAAAAATACCATTTTTTGTACCCTTTTCAGAATCGACACTAATTTTGAAGGATTATTTGTCATTTGCACAGTATGACATTTTCCCGAAGATAAAGATCGCCAAGAGATCGCGAAGAGTAGAACAAAGTGAACGATAAAGTGAATAAAAAATCAATCTTCATGTACCACTGTGAGAGGCAAAGGGACTCATACCAAAAAGCACCCCAAGACGTGAGAGGCAAGGAAAATCACATGAAAAAGCACCCCGAAATGTGAAAGGCCAGGAGACTCACATAAAAAAGCACCCCAAATTGTTAAAGGAAAAGAGATTAACACTAAAAAAACTCACCAAAACGTGGAAAGAAAGAGGACTCATCAAAAACCATCTCCACATGCAACAAATGAGTAGAAGCATCTACCAAAATCGTTCATGATTTTATTATGAACTATCGTTTTCCGACAATTGGACTATTCTTAGATTTTGATCAAGAAAATATCTAAATCGTTCGCCAGCTAAATAACAGTCAGAATAAAATAGAATTTTTGTTACGCGTGTTGGCAACTGTGGCTAGTGCTATGAGAAAAAATGTATTTTAACACAAACCGCTTCTGCCAGACCTTCTCCGTGTAGTTGACCACACATGAAAGTTTTAGTTTTTGGCGTGCCTATGTTATTATACATAAATCATTATAAGCTTATGATAATTTTCCTCATAAAAAATACTCGGGAGGGAATAATAAGGAATTTTTTTTTCAATATGTTCACGAAAAAGACTGGCTGCAAAATGGACGGAAGATTGAAGACTTATGAACCATGATACATAAACTTTTATTGATATTTGTAATGACAGGTTACTTTTAACATTTCAAGACCAGTTTGGATAACAAACAATTTTTTAATTCAGTTTCAAAGTTTTTTGTAATTGAATCGCTGGTATTAAAGAGTGTGGTTTACATGCTGTACTCGGAAATTAAGTGAGATTCGGCGCCTGTGGCCTACTGGAACATCAGATATTTCATACGAGTTCAGTACAGTAATCTTGTGGCTTTCCATGTTAATCTTTGCCCTGACGTAATTGACCAATTGGTGACAATGTGTATATATTCCAGCAAGCACATCACTACTCTCCAATATTGCAAATACGTTGCCATCGTTTGTTGATAATACAATTTGCTCTTGGGTTGGTATGGGTTCATAGCGATTATGTCCGGCGCGTTTTTTAATTGGTATAACCGCAGGAAACGTGTATTTCCTAAGTTCAAAAAGTCGGCCCGGATTTGATTTGGGTGTAAGCTGAATGAATTGAAGTTGGTCAAATCCATGTATACGTCCGTCAGATGTAGCAATGAGCCTGGTGGGTACAGCTGTATGATTGGCGGCAGGAGACCTGGACCTAGCACGAAGAGGAGGTTCGGCAAGAAGATTAGACCTGGCCGAAGAATAACGTCTGGCTGGAGAAGTATAACTGTCATGAAAATCTTGTCTGTCCGAAGGAGGAGAAAATTGTCCGCTCCGAGGAACACCAGGAATAGGCTCCCCATTAGGTAAACACTCGAATTGAGAATTTACCTCTGTAAGAAGGAACAGGATTACCTTTTTTCCGGTGTGTTGATATATAAGGAGTAAGGAAATGAAGGTAAAGAGGAAGTACAAGAAGTGGAAAGAGGTTAATGCGAGAAGGGAGGAGTGCGTATAAATGAGTAAGGGGTTTAGATTGATGTGTGAGGAGAAAGAACAGAAAAAAGAGAAATATCTGGAAGAGGAGTTAGCAAATGTTAAGACAGAGGGGGCGCCTGGAAGATGATAAATAGGTTTAGGAAGCGTAGGGTGGGGGTCAGCGAGAAGATAGGGAGTGAGGAGTGGAGGGCATTTTTTAAAGAATCGTTCCAGGGCTCAGATTCAAGGAAGACGGATGGGGAAAGTAGAAGAACGGGTGAGGCAGAGATGGAGGAGTTGAATGACGAGGAGATAGAGGAGCAGATAAGGGAGTTGAAAAGGTCAAAAGCTGCAAGGCTGGTTGGGGTAGAGAAAGAAGCATGGCTGTTTAGTACACAAGAGGTTAGGGAGAGGCTGAAGGAGGTAGTGAAGAAAGTATGGAGGGGCGAGGGATTCCCAGGAGGGTGGAGAGAAGGATTAATAGTGCCACTGTATAAGAAAGGAGATAGAGATAGGCAGGAAAATTATAGAGGGATTACGCTAATGAATACGGCGTATAAAGTATAAGCGATGGTGCTGGCAGAGAGACTGCGGAAGGATGTCGTGGAGAAAGGAATATTGCCGGAGACGCAGGCGGGATTGAGGGCGGCTAGGAGTACTACACACAATATCTACGTTCTGCAGCACGTGGTGGATAGAGAATTAGGGAAGAAGGGGACGAGAGTGTACGTGTTTTTTGTGGATCTCAAAGGCGCGTTTCCGTCGGTGGATAGGGGGAGGTTGTGGGAGGCGATGGAGGATAGGGGAGTAGAGAGAGACCTATTCGAGAGGGTAATGGAGGTATATGAAGAGACCAAAGAAAAGCTAAGAGGAGGTGAGGGGATTTCGGAGGGATTCTGGATGGATTGATGAAGGAGGTTAAGGCAAGGGTGTCCACTTAGCCCACCGCTTTTTGCGATTTTAATTGCGGATATGGAAAGCAAGCTGGAGGCCGGGATGGTAGGAGGAATCAGCATAGGTGGGGCTAGAATTTGGTCACTAGCGTATGCAGATGACATGGTGTTGCTGGTAAATAGCGAGGAAGCCTCAAAGGAGATGATGAAGAGGTTGAGAAGATACCTGGATAAAAAGGGGTTAGAGCTGAATGCGGAAAAGTCCAAAGTTATGGTGTTCAGAAAAGGAGGGAGAAGGGATAAGGGAGGAGAGTGGAAGTGGAAGGGAAAGGATGTGCAGGAGGAGAAAGAGTTTGTATACTTGAGCTTCGTGTTTCGGAGGAATGGGGGAGTGGATTGTCACATAAAAGAGAGAGTGAGGAGGGTAAATGTTGTGATGAGGCAGGTGTGGGGGTTGGGAAAGAAGCTATTCGCAGATGATTTTGGACGGAGGTTGAAATTGTTTGATTCGCTAGTGATGAGTGTGCTATTGTATGGAGTAGAGGTATGGGGGTAGAAGGAAAGTGAAGAGGTAAATAGAACGCAGGAGAGGTATGTAAAGTGGACACTGAGGTTAGCAAGGAACACGCCCAAGTATATTGTGAGGAGGGAGACGGGGAGAACGAGTGTAGGGATTCTAGCAGGGAGCAGTGCGTGCAAATATGAGGAGAGATTTTTGGATAGGAATTGGGTCTGGTTAGGGATTGCTGATGGGAGAGGGAGAACAGGAGAGGGGGTGGGAAGATGGAGGCTGAGAGGGAAAGGTATTTTAGAATGAATGGACTGCAGATGGATGAAGTGAGAAGGATACACGAGAAAGGAAGGAAGGTTTATGACTTGATTAAGCAAAACGGCATGGAAAGAGAGAAGACATAATGGGGAAGAGAGAATAAGAAAGTCAAGGTATAACGGGAACTATGTGTGGATTGTGCCAAGGGCAAGAGCGCAATATTTATGTGAGAAAGGAGAGAAAGGAAGTCAGGAGCTTATAGCGACGTTGAGATGTGGGTGCATGGAGGGTTTCAATAGATTCTGGCTCTCTCGAGAAAAAAGGATGTGTGAACTGTGTGGAAAGGGGGAGACAAGAGTGGAGCACTGGTTGGAGAAGTGACTGGACGTGGAAAGAGGTGAGATAAGCATGGAGGTATCGCTGCATGAAAAGGGGCAAAAAAGAGGGCAGTAGCATGGGTGAAGGGAGGGTTGGGTAACATGGAGATGAAGAGAAGGAAGGAGGAAAAGGAATGCATATGGAAAGATTGTAAATAGGAGAGAAAGTACATATAAGGAAGATGTAAATATGGTAAATAGTAGATAAGTAGTAGGTATTAGAGCGAAAACAGAGGTTGGCAAGCGAGGCAATGCGAAAAAGTAGGGACATGCGAGCGAGGCGAGGTGAAGCGAGGAAGGCAAGGCGATAAGAGCGTGCGGCGTAGAGATAAGGAATGGATGGATGTTAGTTTTTAAGGGTTAGTTTTAGGAAAATTCCGTAAAAATGGAAGTGTAAGCAAGTGAATTTTTCAAGGCCAGCAGGCTGAAAAATAAACGTTTGTCTATAAGGAGTAAGGAAACGTATCGTGACAAGTCGTTTTTGTGGAAAAATATGTGAAGCATTGTTCTAGCAAATTTACGACTCGAGCAAGATCATTATTTCCCCTTAGTACACAAAAAAATTGTATCCAATTAAAATCTGGGTTAAAGAATGATGTTATTCTCGAAATATTTTGTGAAAATTCGTTTATTTTCTATTTGAATGCTCAATATGCTTTGAAAGCTGCATAGGTCCATGATCATATAATTAATTATTCAATAATATCGGATCAACAATTGAATGGTTCCCTCTACATGATATTATTTGATTGTTCAATCTCTCTTGCCGTTAAGATACAGTATTTGTCAAATTATTGATAATCTTCAAACATCTTTTTTTGTCGTTATTTATGACATTTCTGAAACTCATGGACAGTTTGGAAAATAAAAGCAATCGGAATAGAATGCATATTATGTCTTACGAATTAGTATTTGCCAAAAACTTGAAAATGTTCTTGAAATTGTAGATATATTTTAGTATTTTATTCACCAATAGAATTCAGGAAGACCATCAAGGTAAGAAGCAGCGTATAAACGATCTCCATTTTTTCCAGAGGGGTAACTGATTAATGCGTTAATGAAGAATTTAGTTGACAGTGTTTGTGAAGAATATTTTAATGTTTCATTGGGATACATGTATCTGCTATCTTGACAGTTATCTCATACTTTCCAAGCGTCAAGCTCGTCATTCTAGGATAATGATATTTATATTTTATAAATCAACTTATCATTACTTTAAACACGTTCACTGATTTTGTTATTTTGGCAAAGTGTGGAATGAATTTTCTGTAGAAACTTCTTATCTCCATAAGATGCTCCAATTGTTTGATATATTTAGGCTTAGGGAATTCATGGATTTGTTGTATTTTTTCGTCATCTACTTGAAGTCCTTTTTCGTTAACTTTAAAACCTAAATACTTGACTTCATCACATCCGAATTCACATATTCAATTTTTCTTGTAATCAGATTTGGTAATTGAATTTGTTGGGCTTCACTCAATCATCATTCTTACTTTTTATTGTAATTGTATCCATATTCATTTAGCTACCCTCTTCGCACTGACGAAAATTTGCCTCCTTTCCTTGCAGGTGATTTCGAAATCTAACCTTTGATCCAAATTTTAATGTCTTATTCTCTTTCTTCCTATTCCTATTTTGCTTAGTATTTTTCATTACCAGTACCTAAATTTTAATGGGCTGGAAGGTTTTACTCCAGATGAGAACTCAAGCGAAGATACTTTCAATTGATCCCGCGAGAAGTGGACTGCAATAAGAATGAGTGGGGTTCGGATCCCAGTTTTAGCTCTCTGCAGTTTTTCTCTCAGACCATTCGATGTAGAAGAGACCGGGGCGAGATGAGCATACGGAGTCAAACCGGACACTGCATTTTCTCTCAAAATGTGTGATTTGTGTTGCTGTTCTTTTCATGAATAACACGAATAATGATTCTCGAATCCTCCAAAGAAGAGAAAAAATTTAATTCGAGGTGGAATGAGCCGGATGCATTTGGTGAGATAAGACGCTCTTGTCATGTTTGTTATAACTTCTTAATGGAGGTGGCAGAAAAAAAAGAAGAAATGGACCGCCACAATGAGAACGAGGAATAGGCTTTCGATTAGGCACACATTCGAACTGTGAACTTAACTCTATTAGAAGAAACGGATGATGGATTTATTTTTTCACGTATTTTGATAAGTTTCCTGAACTACTTGTGGCAACATTTCGAGGAAAGGCTGAAGACATTGACGGAGGATTGTCCTCGTAAATTTATTGAAAGCTAGACAAGCAATATTCAGGAAATATTTTTCAGAACCGGGTCTGGAAAAATTGTGCTTAGTATGCTTTTTCACAGGATGTAATGTGCTTCTATATACTTCCCGGTTCTCAAATTCGAAAAAAACCAGCTGAAATATTGTTCGGAAAAGAATAGCAATTGAAATAGAATGTCGATTATTTTTCAATTCGGGGAAAAACTGATCAATGCATTAATGCAGAATTTAAATCATTATAAACCTATAATAAGTTTCGCCCATCAAATACTTCAGTGAGGGAATCAAACGGAAACATTCATTTAATTACAAAAATGATTGGATGTGGCATTGACGAAAGATTGATGTCTTAGAAACCATAATAAATTAACTATCTGTTAATAATTGTAATTACAATTCACTTGCAACATTTCAAGATGACTTCGAAACTCAAACAATTTTATATTTCAGTTTCACATTTTTTTGTAATTAAATTAATCGTGCTGAAGATTATTGTTTACAATCTTTTCTAAAAAATTGTATAAGATTTTGTACCGTTAGCCTACTGGAGATTCCCTCATTTCATCTTGGGTCAATAAGGTAATAGTGGGGCTTTCCATGTTTATCTTTGCTCGTACTCTATTGTTCAAGTTACCATTATAAGCACATATTCCAGCAAGAACACTGCTGCTCTCCAAATGTGCAAATACGTCCCCATCGAATGTCGATAAGACAATTTGTTCTTGGGTTGGCATGGGCCCATAACGATGCCATCCAGTCAGTTTTTTAATTGAATTATCCGCAGGAAAAGTATATCTTTGAAGCTGGAATTGCCGGTGCAAATTTCTAGTGGGAGTGAGCCGGATAGATTGAATTTGGTCAAGTACATATCCAACTACGTCAGAAAAAGGAAGCCTAGTAGTTGGAGCTATATGCCTGGAAAGAGGAGACCTGGACCTGGTATGAGGAGACCTGGACCTGGCACGAATAGAAGCCTCGGTAGGAGGAGGAGACCTGGAAATAAGTGAAGTCTCAGTAGGCATAAGAGACCTGGCAAGAGAATGCCGTCTCTGAGAAGAAGAAGATGCTCCAACACAAGGAACAATAGGAAGAGGATCGCCATTAGGTAAAAACTCGAACTGAAAACTTAGCTCTGTAAAAAGAATAAAACCATTTTTTGTGACAAAATTGTGAGGAAAAGATTAAGACGTTGGAGGGAGATTTCCCTGGGAGATTTGTTCAAAGCTGGATCAGCAGTATTGAGAACAGTATTAGTGGAGGATCCTCGAAATATTTTGTTTACTACCTTTTTCAATAGAATCAAATGAGTTTGTATCGAAATGTAACGGAATTCTGGAAAACATGAGAAAATGTTTACAGCCGTCACACATTATTCATTTCGATTTGCACGCCCTATTTACTGCAAATTTCATTGAAACTATGTTAAACCTAATTATGGTAGAGTTATAAAAGTCTTGCAATATTTTATCAAACTGATGCCCCAGTGTTGCGAGATATCGAGGTTTGACAATTTACATCTCGATTACTCGACAATGAGGGCGTCTGAAAGGTGCCAATCTCAACGTAATTGGACTAACAAGGAAAGAACTTGATGGTACAATTAGCTTTCAGGACAAAAGCCTAATTCAATAGAAAAAGTTCATCTCATCTCTTCCGTTGAAAGTCAAATACGACAAAGATATAAAAAAAACTGATTTTTTGTTGAAAACCAATTCCGCCCAAACAAATTTACAAAAGCTACTCCATTCATTACTGGATGGAAGATCTAAATGTTATTGAATGGCTAGCAGTTTATTGTGGGGAGGTCGAGAGTGGCCAACCTTAGAAACTTACTCCAGTGAGTACATGAGAATACCGATCTGGTGGTGCAGTGGACCTTGACAGATGGCCTAATTCTTAACCCTGCTAAACCTACAGCTCTAATCCTAAGACAGTCTTCCTCTCCATCACTCAAAACAATTTAATTCCCAGTTCGAAGAATACTTCTTTAATTCTCAAAATCCTCAACGGGAATAAGGGATCGCTTTCTACTCCAACTCGTATCCTAATAAAAAGCCTCATCCTCCCCTTCTTTGAGTATGGTTGTGTAATAACTGGGGATATTACTGATGAGCTTAATATCATGCTCAAACTTACGCTTTAGGAATGGTTGCAAACTTTAGGAATGGTTGCATCAGTTTTTATTGGCAACTTCCTTTACAGCCTATTCTCCACCTAGCTCCACCCTACCTTTTCAACCTCTTAGATTTCAATGATGAAGATCAACCGACAGATTCCAAACAACGTCAAAAGAAGAAGGTAATAAAAATTCAACCACACCACGTGTAAACTGCAAAGGTGTTTTTTTTTTATTCTTGGTGCTCGTCTTTGGAACAAATTACCAGTAACAATTAGAAATGCACCTTCACATATAATGATGACACGTGAGTCCTTGAGTAATAGAGACATTTGAGTGTCCAACTGCTGACGTTATGTTTCTTCATCAAGCTACCAGGTATACTCTTTTAAAATTTCTTGAAATTGGATGATCCCTGCCTGTGGGAGCTACCTTCATTTCTTCGGGGGTCATGTCTACGATCGCGCCGCTGTTCATGTTTATTTTCACCCGTTCCGGAGTATGACATTGCGCATGCTCACATTTTTCTCTATATATTGCTCGAAGAATTGTATTATTTTTCGTTAATATTGCGAAGACGTCACCATTAGACGTTGATAATACAGTTTGTTCTTCAGTTGGCATTGACCGAAATGCATAACGTTGTTCTTTCAGTTGAACTGGCATATCTTGAGGAAAAGTGAATCTTCGAATTTCGAAGTGCTGATCCGGATTCACGGTGGAAGTAAGCCGAATAAAATTCAGTTGTTCAAGCTTGAATCCATATATACGTACAGAAGACTGCCTGGCCACAGGAGACCTGGATCTGACACGAAGAGGCGGCTCGGCAAGACGAGAAAACTTGACGGGTAAACGAGGACTGCCGGGAGAAAGAGATTTTTCAGGATAATGACGTTTGTGAGAAGAAGATGTTCCAGAACGAGGAATACCAGGAATCGGTTCACCATTCGGCAAGCATTCGAACTGTGAACTTAATTCTGCAACAAGAAAGAGCGGATTTTAATTTTTTCTTCTGGTATACTTTTTTCTTTTGGAGAGAAAGGTATCTAACTTCATTTTTAGACTAGATAGAATTAACCTTGAATTCTTCTAAATTAATCATATTTTCCTTAGAATTTCAAAGAATTCAAGTGGAAATTTAATCTTATTTTAATTTTCATTCAGATTTCCCTGGAGGTGGCGAAATGAAGAATGAAGATTCTATTCCAGCATATTTTGCCGGAGATAAATTTTTGAAGTTGTAAAATATAATACAGAATTCTTTGGAATTCTTTAGCATCCGTAACAAAATGTAGTGCGGATTTGAAAGTTTGTGGTCCGAAATCAAAAAATGTGCGACGAAAACTGTTTTCTAGAACTTTTGATCTTTAGTGCTATTCTGCTTCAAAGTGTCAGAAGATTTTGATGACAATTTTCTGGTTAATGTTACCAGAAATTTGGATGAATTGAACCAGAATTTCTGGTAAGGTTGACCAGAAATCTTTACTAAATAGTTTTCTGGTAGCTTGAGAATGATTTCTCAAAATTTTAGGAAAAATTTGTGTTAGCTGAAAATATTTTCCGGAATTTAAAATGTTTTGAATAGATTTGAAATGTTTAAAAACTTGTAAGAATTTCGGAAGATTTATCAAATATTTGTTAATTCTGCCAAACTTCTAAAAGTCCTAAATATCTTTTGAAAAGGCTCGAATTTTTTCCAGCATTTTGTAAGATCCTGTAAAATAAGAATAATGTTTTTAAATCTTCTAGATTCTTTATTGACACATCTGAAATATTTAAAAAAATGTCTAAGTAAGTTATTTCAATATTCGTGTGAATAAAAAAAATATTTAAAAAGCATTCAGTGTTACATCAAAATATCTCTTCTGTTCAAAATTTAATTATTTTATTGGGAAATATATTTTTTGCTAAAATTAAATGTTGTAAATGGCAAATTTAGCTATTCAATTTTTTGTTGAAAATTCAAATACTTGATTGAATGTTGATCTACTTCGACAACAATTATTATTATATTTTTTATTTAAGTTTCCCCAGATGTGGTTGATAATTCACCCCTCTGTTGAAAATTGAACAATTTGTAGAAAAATGATTTTTTTCAATGAAAATTTGTCTACTTCATTTTCTATTGGAAACTTATCTTTTTTTTAGTGCAAAATTAGAGTATTTGGTTGAAAATTCATTTATTTTTTTTTAATTCAATTTCTTTGGTAGACAATTAATATTCATATTAAAAGTTCATCTACATTAGAAATTCATTTTTTAGTTGAAGATTTATTATTTTAGATGAAAATTCATCTCTGTTAAAAATTTAACAGTTTCATTCAACTATTCGGTTAGAAATCAATTGATGTGTTTCGTTGAAAATTCTTCCTTTTTGCAGAAAATCTATTTTTATGTTATAAATGCAACTGTTTGATAGAAAATCATCTGCTCCAGTGGAGAATTCAAGTTTCGTGTTGAAAATTCGTTGTATTGGTTAAATTCAACTGCTTTTCATTTTTCATTAGAAATTTTTTTGTTAAAATATCTATTATCAAATTTTTTGTTGAAAATTAATCTTCTTCGGTTGAAAAATCCACTCCCTATTTCAAATTTAATTTTGGCTCACCGCGCTCCCGGTTCCACAATGTAGACTTTTCCACATGAACAAGGGATTTTATATACTCTCTGACCCGACGCTGATACTGGGATTTCCAATCCCTGCATCGTAAAACACTTCCTTTTTGTGCCTACTATGACGGCATGAACGCCGTTTATCCAGGGACTCAGCCAGTATGGATTCGTTGCCCATTGGCGATACTGGCTGAGTCCCTGGGTCAATGGCGTTTATACCTATATTGCAGGCACAAAAAGAAAGTGTTTTGCGATGCAGGGATTAGGAGCCTAGTCTCATCGTCGGGTCAGAGAGTACATAAAATCCCTCGTTCATGTGGAAAAGTCTACATTGGAAAACCGGGAGCGCGGTGAGCCAACGTGTAGAGAAAAATAAAAGTAAAGTCAGGCTCAAATATTTCACGCAATCAGCACTTCATTTCCAGAACAGTAAATACTAATAATACCATAAAATACAGTAATACCCACCCCCAAATCGTGTTACATAATTTTTGTATGACCCTCGAGGAGTGTACCATATGGTACAAATTCCGTATCAATACAGGGACCCTTTTCGAATTCAATTTTTTAACAAATACACACATTTCGTATTCTCGCACCCATTCTGATTTGCGAGCATCTTGAAAAGAATATACTTAAATTATAGATATATTATATGATTATATTCACCAATGAAATTGAGGAGAACCACCAAGGGTAAGACGAGAGTAGAAAAAGTCCTCATATTTCCCAATCAGAAGAAGAACTAATGAATCTATCAACAAGGAATATTATTGCAAATGGAACAAAGATTATTCTGGTGCTTCTTCAGGCTTACTCTATCATGTATTTCTTATCACTAAGATTATATGTGTCACGCTTGTCCTTCACAGATATTTACAATTCATTAGAATCTGTATCAAAGATAAAAAGCACTCACTGAATTCGTTAAAATTGATTTCACAATTTATAGAATCAAATACGTTTGAGTAAAGTGATAATTGCTTACTCAAATGTATTTTGTTAAAAATTCCTCTTTTTGGTAGAAAATCAATCTTCTTGGCTGAAGATTAAACTATATTGTTGAAAATTCCTTTTCTTATTTTTAGTACAAAATTAATATTTATGGTTGAAAATTCATCTCTCTTGGTTAAAAATGTATCCTTTCAACTTGAAAATTGAATTAATTTGTTGAAATATGTATTTTGTTGAAAATTTAACAACTGGGTTAAAACAACTACATTGAAATTTAAGAATTTTGAATTAGATTAACATCAAATTCAAAATCCAATTTAACGTCAAATACTCAAGTTAATGTATAGAATTCCTGAAAATAAAAACGAGAATCATACGACCGAAGTTCTACAACTACTATACAGCCATCCCATTGTAATAGAAAAAAATTCTTCATAAAAAAAATTTTCTTTCTTCGGACAAAAATTAAAAAGAGAAAAGAAAAATGAGGAGGCAACAAACCAAATCCTCTTCCTTCTCGTTTTTTGTATCGTTTATTTTTGTCTACAGGAAGAAAAAAAATGTTTTTTTCCAAGAAAAAGTTTTTTCTTTAAATTATGATATTTGTTCTTTATTTAATAACAAACATGAAAAAAAATTAGATTATTTAGAAATTATTTAGAAGAATACTTGCATTCAATCAGAAATACCTAGAATCAATGAAGAAACTATCCAGAGAAGTTTTAAGATTGATAAGCAGTGGTTTAGAAATTTATTGATTTTGTTATAAACAAATAGATGAGTTGAAATTGATTCATGGCGATTGGCAGTAATTTGTCAATTTATTTCCACTCGATTTGAACAATTTGTAGATAACAATAATTTTTGAATTGAATTCATAAAATTTAATAATTAAATTATTATTTAATAATCAAATTTCATAAACAATTATACGTAGCACGTAGATCTGTTGAAATAAATTCAATTTTTTCTATTGGATCGGCCAAAAATTATACGGAAATGTTGCAAAATTATCAGGTTTATTCATCCAATAACAACTGATGATTGTTTAAACAAATTGAATTACCAAACGCACTGTTTGGCTATTTCTTAACTATTTTTATTATCATTAATAATTTTATAGACAAATTTTTGTTTTTATATATATTTGTAAACAAGGCATTCCGTATTTCTCAGGGATATTCAAAATTAACGTAACCGTCAAAGTTGGTTATGTTGCAAAAACAAAGTTTTTACATTTAGAAATACCCGCGGAATGCATTTGTTAATTAATTTTGTTTAAAAAATAATCAATTGTTATCCACCAATAGCACAGAGCCATTACTAAATAACGGTCTGCTAATATCCATGAAGAACACAATTCTTCTCGAAAAATAGCTAAGATGATGAAAATTTGTTCAAGCAATTGTTGTTAACGATGAAATTGTTGTTCAATTAAAAACAGTTCTGTCTGCAAATCGTTCAAATATAGTGCAACTCAATTGACGGATCAGTGCCAATTCCCGTGAATCCATTTCCATTCACGCATTTGTTTACAACAAATTAAATGAATTTTCAAACAATTCCTAAGTTTTTCAAGAAATCTATACTATTATAAGAGATTAACTAAAATTTTGAAGGTCTTTTTCAAAATACAGCTACGAATTGCAAATTGCTTCAATTAATTTTTGTCTAAAAAAATATCTTCTTTCGCTCCGCTGGGAGTCGAACTATAGAACTTCTGATTTCCGGTAGCGTGGCTACAATATTCAGGTGAACATACAGACAGACAAACATACATACAGACATACAGACAGACAGACAGACAGCGACAAAATTTTATGATTTTCGGACTCTGTGAGTGCCGGAACATAAAGATCCGTTAAAAACCAGAGATCGAAAATTTGGACGATCAGAATACACTCTCATGAATGAGAATGTAAAAAGTCAAAATTAACGATCACTCAATTTATCTTGATCCACGCCAAAAATTCTTGTAGTGCGTTCAACTGAGGTCTAGAAGAAACCACTAAGCAGGGTATCAAGTCAGTATTTTCGGGTGAACTTTTCGAAAGTATATCCCAAAAGAGTTTCTCCATCGTTTTTTGAACGAGAAATCACGTTTCAAAATCAACAGTGAGTTTTATTATCGCGCTAATAATGCCTGGCAGAAGAAGACCTGGACCTGACACGAAGAAGAGAATTGGCAGAAGAAGACTTGAACCTGGCATGAAGGGAAGGCGCAGCAGGAGAAGACCTTACCCTAAAATGGATTCTGGTGGCAGGAAAAGACCTTCGAGGAGAATTACTCCAGTCAGGAGAATGAGAGGTTCCGAGATGAGGAACACCAAGAATAGGTTCGCCATTAGGTTGATACTATATTGCACGGAAATTTGTATTGTTTTAATAAATATTGCAAAGAACACATCATTAGCCGAACATATCTAAGTTGTTCAAGTTCAAATCCAATCATACGGAAATAATAATGCCTGGCAGGAGAAAACCTGAACATGACACGGAGAGGAGGATTGGCAGGAGGAGAATTGGACCTGGCATAAAGGGGAGGCGCAGCAGGAGAAGACCTGACCGTAAAAGGGATTCCGGTGTTAGGAAAAGACCTTCGAGGAGAATTACTCCAGTCAAGAGAATTAGAAGTTCCGAAATGAGGAACACCAGGAATAAGTTCGCCATTAGGTTGATACTATATTGCACGGCAATTTGTATTATTTTTATAAATATTGCAAAGAACTCATCATTGGCCGAACATATCTAAGTTGTTCAAGTTCAAATTCAATTATACGGAAATAATAATACCTGGCAGGAGAAAACCTGAACCTGACACGAAGAGGAGGATTGGCAGGAGAAGAGTTGGACATGGCATGAAGGGGAGGGCGCAAGATAAGGAGAAGACATGACCGTAGAATGGGTTCTGGTGGTCGGAAAAAACTTTCAAGGAGAATTGCTTCAGGCAGGAGAATGAGAAGTTTCGAAATGAGGAACACCAAGAATAGGTTCGTCATTAGTTTGATACTATATTGCATGGAAATTTGTATAATTTTTATAGATATTGCAAAGAACTCATCATTGGCCGAACATATCTAAGTTGTGCAAGTTCAAATTCAATTATACGGAAATAATAATACCTGGCAGGAGAAAACCTGAACCTGACACGAAGAAGAGGATTGGCAGGAGGAGAATTGGACCTGACACGAAAAAGAGGATTGGCAGGAAGATAATTGAACCTGGCATAAAGGGAAGGCGCATCAGGAGGAGAAGACCTGACCGCGAAATGGGTTTTGGTAGTGGGAAAATACCCTCAAGGAGAATTAGAAGTTCCGAAATGAGGAACACCAGGAATAGGTTCGCCATGAGGTTGATACTATATTGCACGGAAATTTTTATAATTTTTCATAAATATTGCAAAGAACTCATCATTGGCCGAATATATCTAAGTTGTTCAAGTTCAAATCCAATTATACGGAAATAATAATACCTGGCAGGAGAAAACCTGAACCTGATACGAAGAGGAGCATTGGCAGGAGGATAATTGGATCTGGCATAAAGGGAGGACGCATGATAAGGAGAAGACATGACCGTAAAATGGATTCTTGTAGTAGAAAAAGACCCTGAAGGAGAATGACTTCAGTCAGAAGAATGAGAAGTTCCGGACCGAGGAATACCAGGAATAGGTTCGCCATTAGGTAAGCATTCAAACTGTGAACTTGATTCTGCAATCAGAAAAAACGGATTTTAATTTTCTCTTCCGGTATATTTTTTTCTTTCGGAGGGAAAGTACCTAACTTTATTTTTATACCTAATAAAAGAAACCTTGAATTCTTTTAAATTTATCATATTTTCTGTAGAATTCCAAATCATTCAAGCGCTCATTTGCCTAATTGCCCTTTTCCCGTTTTCGCGGAGGAGGTTGGGAGGGTGAGGGTGACGGTAATGATGTAGAGATCAAATTCTAAATAATTAAAATTATATAGTATTCTTTGCAATTCTTTAGAATCCCACCCACAAATAAATCATGTTAACGATAAAATATGCACGAACAGCGCATTAAAATCTGGTTTATTTTTATGGGAGGCATTACTTAACCTGAAATTTTTTTTATAGTAGGCTTAATGATTTTTCGGAAAGTACTAGTATATTGGTATATATTGATAACTGAAATTTGGCGTAGTGAGACACACTCCATGTATTCCAGACTTTTTGTTGAAATATCAACAATTTGGTTCAAATTTATTTTGTTTCTTGATGAAATAATCATTCGTGGTTGACAACAAAAATTTTTTGTGAAAATTCGTCTGTTTTGTCTCGAATAAATTATTTATGATTCGAAATTGGAATCTTTTTTGGCAGGAAATTTAACTATTTCGAAAAAGATTTGTGTTCTTTCTCGAAAATTTGTCTTTTTTAGTGAAAACTGTAGTTTCAAGCTATTTTAGAGGAAATTTCGCATTTGTTAAAGTTTGTTACATCATTGTAAAACTTATAAAGAAACTAATCTTTTTTAGTTGAAAATTCAGCTTCTTGGTTAAAAGCTAAACAATTCTAATAAAAAGTCTTTGTTTTGATGTTTGAAAATAAATTTTTTCAAATGACGATTTAAGTATTTCACGTTGGATTAGAAATAGACCTTTTTGGTTGTAAAATTTATCTCTCCAGTCGAAAATTTCATGATTTTGTTACAAATTCGTTGGTTTGTGATTGAAAATAAATTGCTTAAACTGAAAATGTAACTATTCCATTTACGGTTGGAGATTGATCATTTTTACTTGAAAATTCATCTGTCTTCATAGCAGATCAAGGTGACTTACAAAGGGAATTACAAAAAATTAAACAAATCCTTATAATGTACGATTACACAAAAAAAACAAATTGATGAAGCGATTGAAAAACACTAGAAGAACTAGTCAACACAACCTACTAAAGGAAGAGAGAGAGAGAGAAACAGTAACCATCCTATCCTACATCCAAGGTATCACACAAAAAAATTATCAGCAGACAAAGCATACAAACCATATTTAAACAACCAGCGAGAATAGGACAACTTCCATAAAACCCTTAAAGATCGAAAGGCACCTCTCAGTGATCCAGAAGTATATGAAATCCCTTGCTCTTACGGCAATATCTTCATTGCAGGAACCGGGGGAGCGGTGAGCCAACGTCTGAAGAAACGTGAGAGTAAAGTCACGCTGAGAAATTTAACGCAATTTGCATTAGCTGAACATCATATCAAAACAGGTTGCGGATAGGGAAACCCCTCCCAGATATGGGTGCTACCGGGAAAATCAAATACCCGGGGCGGACATAAACCACCTAGGGGAAGGAAACCCAAATAATACACCAACGATGAGCAAGTTTTTTGACAACAGAATAGCCCAAGAGAGTAACAATCTCTCCGCCGGTTCCGATCTCGTGCAAGCCCCGGTGGCCGGTGCTGGTTCCATGGATTTTTTTTGGGGGGGGGGGGGCGAAAGAGGCTTTGATCGAAGCGTTTGTGATGAGCTAGCAGGTCCTTTAGACGTGCCTGAAGAACTTGACGGAATTCCAAAGTCTGAAGCAAGACAGGACATGATGAAGGTGGAACAAAACCTGGAAGAAGCACGCGCAGCAACCTTAACTCCCAAGAAGAAGGAGGGAGGGATACTCACACCTGCAACCAAGAACACCAGGAAGCAGAAGAAGACCAGGAGGTAAGCCCGACCAGAGGGGGTTCTAATAAAACCGGCCGAGGGATTGAGCTACGTGGAGGTCCTCAAGAACCTCAAGGAAAAAGTGAAACCGGACACTCTTGCTGTAAAAATCAGGGGAATCAGGGAAACCAGAAACAGCGGGGTCCTTGTGGAAGTTGGGCCTGCAGCGGATAGCAGATACAAGCTGTTCTGGAGAAAGTAGAGGCTGCCGTGAAGAGACACTTTGGTGAATCTACGAGCGGCGAAATGAAGGCGAATTTGACGAAGAGGGCCTTCACAGGTAATCTGAAGGTCTTCCTCGAACTTAGCAAGGATCTTGCTGCAATGATGATACGGACGGGAAACCTGAAGTTAGGTTGGGTGTCCTGTCGTGTAAAGAAGCAGACGGAGGTCTTGAAGTGTTATCTCTGCCTAAGCTTTGGTCACATGCAACAAATTGTGTATTAATAGTTACGCTCTTCGAATTCCATATTTTCAACGGACACACATTCTGTATTCTCCCGGAGTAATTTCAGATCAATTTCGCGCAAACGTGACACAAGCTCAAACAAAGTTGAAAAGAAAATAGCAGTCGGGATAAAATGTGGATTCAATCGAACTCTTGCGTATAGTTCAACAAATCTATTCAAATTAATGACATATCATACTATTATATTTACCAATAGAATTTAGGATAACCATCAAGGATAAGACGAGGGTAGAAACAATCCTCATATTGTACGATTGGAGGAAAATGTTATTAATTTAATAATGAATAATTTTATCAACAAAGTAACTGATGAATATCTTTGTTCTTCATCAGATTATATAATATATTCTATAATCGTTATCTTTCATATTGCAGGCGACAAGCTTGTCCTTCGTAGATATTTGCATTTTATTAGAGTCAGTTTCAAGGAAAATAATGTGCTCATTATATTATCTAAAAATAACATCGCTCTTGGATTTTGGCAGAAATCTAACCTTCATGGTTGGAAATCAACCTTTCTTGGATGAAAATTCAACTACTTTGGCAAAACTTGATATTTCTTATTGAAAAATTCATCATTTTAGTGATAAATTCGTTTTTCATGTAAAGTAGGAAATTATTATTCAAGTTAGAATTTTTTCTGTCGAAAATTCAACCTCTTGTTTGAAATTCCAACTACTTTTTCAAAAATTAACTTCTTTTGGTTGAAAATCTATAATTTTAGTATAGAATTCGACTCTTTGACACACAATTGACAAAAGAGAATTCACAATCACTAAATTACAGTTGTGGATGATTTTACCTCTTATTTTGAAAGTTCTGTACAATTAAAAATGTACTAAAAGGTTCACTGTGGTGTTTCAACATTATTTTTACATTCTCACCAAAAAGTTGACGAACCAAAAAGGTTACTAATAATAATTAGTTATTTTATCAACATTCATCCATATCAGGTATTTATGATATAATAAATAAAGCTTTTTTATGGAGCCGATCATATGTGGCCAAAACTGAGTAAGATACTTCATCGTTTAATAAAAATTAATAATTATCTGAGCAACCTGGGTTACTGCGGCACCAATTGAATCATACGAGAGAAATTCGTGTATAACATTGTTAGTAAAACTGCCAGTATTGGATGATTACACAAGACCACAATATATTTTCTGCTGGACAATTGATCAAGACTAGTCGTATCATATGTTTTTGGGGTCGCTGCTTCCGAATCTGGGCGTGGAATGTTCCTTTTACATCACAGTTTCTCAGAAATCAAGATTTAACTTCATAATTTATGAATATTTACACTATTCTATCTTAAGCTTCACCCAGGAACAACGTCGTGGACATAACGAGACTATGTTCCCTTTAGGGTGCTTGACTTGAGTGAGTCCCCTTCCCTCTCACTGTTTGAAGTGCTTGATATGAGTGAGTCCCTTGCCTCTCACTGTTCGGGGTCTGATGGGTTAGCCTGCTTTTGGTTTGTTAGGAGTGGCTTCCGGGGGTTAGCTGGGTTAGGAAGTTAGTGGTTAGATGGGTATAGTGAGAGGCAAGGGGACTCAATCAGACCAAGCACCCCAAACAGTGAGAAGCAAGGGGACTCACTCAAGTCAAGAACCCCGAACAGTGAGAGGCAAGGGAACGCAAAAAAATCATGCACCCCAAAAAGTGAGCAGCAAGGGGAATCACTCAAATCAAGCAGCCCAAAAGGAACATAGTCCTATTACACCCACGTCGTTGTTCCTGGGTGAAGTTAAAGAGAGGATAGTGTAAACATCATAAATTTGGGAATTAGATCTTGATTTCTGCGAAACTCTGAAGCGACGAGAATATTCCACGCCCAGATTTGGACTCAACGAACCCAAAAACATAAGATACAACTAGTCCTGATCAATTGTCCAGCCAAAAATATTTGGTGGTCCTGTGTCATCCAAGTGCCTATAAAAATGAAAAAAAAGATTCATTAGCAGTCGATTGCGTTACAAGAAACAAGTTTTCCGTTCCAAAAATAGCAAAAAAAAAAGGTTGCGAATCAAGTGACGAATCGCTAAGAAGTGCCGCGAAGCCATTTTGAATCACTTATTTGTTTATGACAAATTCTTGAACGATTCCAAGGATGTATTCGTAAAAAAGCAACGGTTGTTACATTTCGTCATCAGAAAATGGAACAGCTTGTCTTTTGTAATTCCTTGCGATTGGGTTATCCCATCCTGTGGGACTTTCTCCTATTTCTTCCGGGGTCATATCTTCGATAGCGCTAGTGTGGATATTTATTTTCACCCGTTTGGCAGGCCCACGTTGAGTGTCTGCATACATTCTTGTATATATTGCACGCAGACGTCTTTTTTCATTCGTGAAGATTGCGAATACGTCTCCATTGAAAGTTGATAATACACTCTGTTCTTCAGTCGGCATTGGTCGAAAAACATTATGTCTTTCTTTCACTTCAACTGGCATATCGCGAGGAAAAGTGTATCTTCGAATTTCAAATTGCCGATTCGGATTCGTATTGGGAATAAGCCGAATAACTCTCAGTTGTACAGAACTTAATCCAGATAGGCGTAAAGAAGGATTCCTGCCAGTAGGAGACCTGGACCTGTCACGAGGTGATGACGCGGCATGAAGAGAAGACCTGACGAGAGAATTAGGTCTGGCAGGAGGATGAGACCTTTCTGGAGAATTACGTCTTTCAGGAGAGTGAGAAGTTCCGGAACGAGGAGCGCCAGGAAAAGGTTCGCCATTAGGTAAGCATTCGAACTGGAAACTAAACTCTGCAACAAGAAAAAGATGACTTAACATTTTTCTCCTGAACTGTTCTCATCTGGAGAGAGTAGTACCTAACCACATTTTAGGTTTCAATGGAATTAACCTCTCATGCTTTCAAATTCATTATATTTTATTTTGAATGCCAAAGAATTTAATGCCAAGTTTGGTCTATATTGGTCTTTTTAAGTTTCCTTGCGTGTGGCGGAGGGTGTGACACTTGTTCGATTCCACAAAAAGAAATAGAAGTGAATTTTTGTTCAGGGTAATTTTTAAGTAGATAAAATTTTATTTTTTCACATCTTAACAAAACAAGATTCAAAAAAGTTGACATCGTAACTATTATTCCTTGGCCTTAAACTTCAAAACCTTTCCCGTATTACTATGGTTTGGATGATTGAAAATTTTACTTTTGTTACAAATTCATTTTTTTGTGATTTAAAATAAATTGTTTGAACTGAAAACGTAACTATTTTGTTTGCTGTTGGGGATTGATCTTCTTTACTTGAAAATCCTAGAATTTGGTTGAATTTGTTTTTTACACAAAAAATAGGTAAACAAAAACTAGCACTTTTTCAACAAATATTTTTGAAGATGTTAACTTTGACGCTTCATTCATTCGAACATTACTGCAATGTAAGTAAATTCAAGGAATCAAGCTAGCCAAGCCGATTGCTCATAATTCAACTGGCGTTCGTATCATCCTGCAAAGAAAATAAGTAGCTGGAATTATTTGATTGTTTGAGTGATTGTCGGATTCGTAATCTGCGTCCGAATTATTAATATGTATTCTTCAACATCTGTTTGACCTCTTATTTGATGTCGAGTCTGTATTTTGTGATATTAAGTTATTAGTCCTTGCTTGGCTATGGTTTTCAATATTATCGTGAGAAAATTCATTACGTTTTTTCAATTATTCCCTTAGATCGAATTGAACTAACTGCCTATTTCGATATTTGCATTTCTTTTTTATGCAATTAGGTTCTATAGTTTTCTCTTCAATTTTCGAAAGAGCTGTGGGCTGACAGATCTAATCTAAACTTCAAATTGGTTTCCCTTTTTTTTCCGTTTCTCTAGAAAATCTTTTCTTTTGGTGGTTAATAAATTCATTATATTCTGCGCTTAGTAAAAGTTCCTTGGATTCCAAAAAAGCTGTGTATTGTTTTCTAGAAAGGAATCGCATCCGACAGTTTCGTTGCCGATTCGGGGGCGACTTCTCGACCTATTTCTATTTTCTAAGCGAACCGTTTTGTTTGTTTCTCTTCTAATATTATTTCTTTGGTCAGATGCGCCCAGTATAGGTAAATCTTTATTATCCCAAAATAACGTATTATCTTGTGGTTCGAAGGTTTTATTCGGAATTCAGGTGATGTTCTGATGTGGGGGTTGCTTGCCTCTAATTTGAGTTGGTTCAGTGGTTGTTGATTGAGTCAGCTTGTATCTGTCTAACCTATCACTATTCATTGGGTTTTATATATTTTTCCAAACGAAACCTCCACCGCGACCTATCGACCTGTTAATTGCGTTTGGGCTGGTACCCGCGTTTTGGGATGTGGTTGAGACCACTTTTCTGACTATTTGTCTCGTCGCGACGTTATCTCAATTGTCTTTTCGGGTTGGAAGTGCAGCCGCACCTTTCGACTCCAAGTTATCGTCGTCGCTTTGTGCGTTAGTTGGGTTAGTCATTATTTTATTGACTGGACCCGATCTGAGTTTCATCTATTTTCAAACCGCATTAGAATTCGTAAGATAGGGGAATTTTAATGAAGATTTTATTGTTGGCGAATTCGAAAATGTTTTCGAGATACGTCGCTTGACTTTGCCACCAGTCGTGAGGGTAGGGGTTACGCGTATTTACTTGTTACCGCAATACTCTAGACAAGTCAAGAGTTCGAGAGTGGAATTCAAAAACAGAGTTCAAGTTTTAGAATTGTTTTCCCTTTTTTCAGCAGGTTAAGTGATTTGAGAAGGAGAAGTGTGAGATTTTAGGTTGAGCGCGAGGAATTACGAAGATACTGCTAAGAAGGGAAAGAGGAAGGTGGACGACCGAGAATAAGGCAGACACATTAGAACACGATTATTACGAAAAATAAAGGATGGTTCATCACCCCTTACATTTGGTTTGAAAGCCGTCACCTCGTGGCGGGTGGTGAATGCGAAGGTTTTCCTCCTAGAGGAGCAAGAGAACTGATTCCTCGGAGAAGCGCCTCCAGGTTGATTTGTGGGAACACCGGGTTGTGACGAACGAGAGCACTGTTGTGATGGGCAGGAACTCTGCAGTGATGGACAAGAGCACTGTTCAATCGTAGCTAAGGATCCAGACTGGCACGCGGTTCAAATCTGATAACTATTGTCTTTTGAAAATCAATTTATTGACAAAAAATATGTTTTAGTTTTATATTTCATTACAATTTAAAATTATTTTGTGGTTACAATTCTGCTGTCATGATGTAGCATACCATCTATGGTTTTCAGTTAAAGGCTGTTCACCTTTACACAGCAGTGTGAAAGTGATCCTTACGTCAAACAGCAGTTGTTACATTCCTTCATCAGGAAATCAGACTACTTCTTTTCTAAAATTCCTTGAGATTAGGTGATCCCATCCTGCAGGACATTCGTCGATTTCTTCTGTGGTCATGTCTTCAATAGCGCTAGTGTGCATGTTTACCTTCACCCGTTTGGCAGGATCATGTCGTCTGCATTCATATATGCGTGCGTATATCGCACGAAGACGTCTATTATCTTTCGTGATTATTGCAAATACATCACCATTGGACGCTGATAATACAGTCTGTTCTTCAGTTGGCATGGGCCGAAAGTTATAACGTTGTTCTTTCACTTCAATTGGCATATCTCGAGGGAAAGTGTATCTTAGAATTTCGAATTGCCGATTCGGATTCTTTTTGGAAATAAGCCGAACAAGTCTCAGTTGTTCCACTGTGAATCCAAATATGCGTAGAGAAGAATTCGTGGCAGTAGGTGACCTAGACCTGTCACGAGGTGGTGGCGCGGCAGAAAGAGAAGGCATGACGAGAGAATGAGGTCTGACAGGAGAAGGAGACCTTTCCTGAGGATTACGATCGTGAGGAGAAGAAGAAGTTGCAGAACGAGGAACACCAGGAATAGGTTCGCCATTAGGTAAGCATTCGAAGTGTGAACTTAATTCTGCAACAAGAAAATGCGAATTGTAATTTTCTCTTCTGGCATATTTTTCTCATTCGTTGAAAAAATTATCTAACCTTATTCCTAGACATAATGGGATTAACCTCCAATTCTTTTATATTCATTATATTTTCTTCAGAGTTCCAAGGAATTCAAGCGCAAGTTCGCTTTCATTCTCCTTTTTCAGTAATGATGTAGAGAAAAAATATAACTTTCAACTGAAATAAGGTTTACCTTATCATTCTCCATTTCGGCATACTTTGCCGAAGAGGAATTTTTATAGTTGTTGGAATTGATGTAGTTCAAAGTTGAACTACTTTGCCAAGGATTTATTTTTGGTGGTGAAGATTCATCACACTGATGAAAAATGTATCTCTGTCGTTAAAAGTGTTGAATTTATCAACATTATTAAAAAACTTAGGTCGGAATAAATTACGCACTTTCTTCAAGATAAAATTGACTATTGGTCTATGCCATAGATGTTGTAATATCTTCGGATTCATTATTTCTTTCAGTAAAATTTTTTCTCACGTGAAATATTTGCCCACCCCCCGCTCTTGAATATACAGTACAATCCCCCCACCCCCCGCGCGCGAAATCGTGTTACGTAATTTTTGGATGAGCCCTCAGGAGTGTACCATATGTTACGAATCCCGTATCAATACAGGGACACTTTTCGATATCTATTTCTTTTAAACATACACTCATTTCGGATTCTCTGGAAATAAATTCAAATAAAATTTGTACTTATTTCTGACAAACTGAGATAAAGTTTGAAAGAAGATAGCAATTAAGATTCACATAGATTGTAAATTTAATCGTAACCACTTTTTCTTCGCGTTCATCGTGATGAAAATATGCTCAAATTATAGATATATTATATAATTATATACTCACCGATCAAATTGAGGAGAACCATCAAGGGTAAGACGATAGTAGAAACAATTCTCATATTTTTGAATCAAAGGAGAGAGTAACGAATGTATTAATAAGGAATATTATTGAAAGTACAATGGAGACTATTCTGGCTCTGCGTCAGATTTATAGTCTATAATGTATTTCTTATCAAAGAAATAATAGATATAAATCTCGACCTTCACAGATACTTATAATTCATTAGAATCTGCGTCAAAGAAAGAAAATGTACTCACTGAATTCGTTAAAACTGATTTCACAATTTAATGAATCAATTCAGCTTAGACAAATTATTATTTGTGCACTATTCAATAATTGTTCACTATTTCGAATACGCGTTGTTTGTTAGCCGAATATATCTAAGATTTTTAAGTTCAAATCCAAGTATGCGAAAATAATAATGGCCGGCAGGAGAAGACCTGAACCTGGCACGAAGAGGATGATCAATAGGGAGATAATTGGACATTTCTGGCGCAAAATATCCAGTTTATCCAATAATCTTTTGCAGAAATTGCCATTGAATCGTGTGCCACCATTGGCTACCTCGTGTTCAACGTGACAAAATTTTTCCCATGCTAAGGTTTCTTCCTTAAATTCCACAAGCATGTGCTTTAACGTTAACCACACCCAGCATCAAATGAAGTTCAAGGGGTGGAATGATATCTAAAATAAGTGTATCAGAGTTACATTTGGAAACTGGGGCATGTACGCAGTTTGTGTAATCCTTAGCCGGTTTTTGTCTCTTCTTGCATCACGCCAATTGAAGAAATTCTTCAATATGTTGCCAATGGTTCGAAAATCAGCACGTTCGCTAAGATGATTTTCTTTTCCAACACACCGCGTGTGAGGAAAAGAGCTACTATGACACATTGTGCCAGTCATGATATTTGCAAGCTTCAAATCAGTTGCAATGGTACCTTCAAACTTGTTCATATTAATTGCAGACCATAAGTGAGACACATTTTCGTAGTTTTCTTGAGAAGACTGTGCTAGACCAAGAATGGGAAGCCTCTTCACTGTGATAAATGCGGAAGATCTATGGTCTTCAGGGAACCAGCTTTCATCAACCGGTATAAATTCCTTAAACATACACTACAAACACAATTTGGCAACCGTTTGTCAGAAGCACTATATACGAAGAACAACAATAACAATTTAACATCGCGTTTGTGGAATTCTAAATATATATTGTGATCCCGTTAGCTTTTTCAGTTTGAATTATTTTGACCCATTTTTTAAAAATGTCTACAAAAACTAATGAATATTGGTTCTTTATTTTTTTGGAATCGGTACAGGTCCCATGGTATCTGCAGCAATGATGGTCTATAGTTCTTCAATGATTCTTTTTTCGATTTCTTGCCCCACCGTGCATCGATTACGACTTGCAAGGGTTAAGTAAAGCCTAAGTAGGTTAATATAGGTGCTGACGTTGAAAGGTCTTCAATTTTTGGAAAAGCCTAATCGCGTTCTAATCCATCATAATCCCATGATTGATCTTCTTTCAATAATCTATTCATTGGTTCTATTATTTCGACATAGTGTGGGATTTTCAGTATGCAAATGCATTTGACGAGGGTCGATTACGTTACAAGAACCAAGCTTGTCTGTCGAAAAGTGACCCAAACAGTCATTTGTTTATAAAAAATTCTTGAACGAATTTCAAGTATGTACTTGTCCAAAAGCGTTACATTTCAAAATACAATTATTCAATCTTTGAAAGTAAATAAATTCTCCCTTCTCGATGGAGAAACATACCATCTGCGGTTGAAAATAAGGGCTGTTTGTTTGCAGAATTGCGAAAGTGACCCTTACGTTGAACAGCAGTTTTTACATTTCTTCATCAGGTAATGGAACTGCATCTCTTCTAAAATTTCTTGTGATTGGGTGATTCCATCCAGTGGGACTTTCGTCAATTTCTTCTGGGGTCATATCTTCAATAGCGCTACTGTACATGTTTATTTTCACCCGTTTAGCAGGCCCATATTGTGTGTCTTTATGTACTCTTGTATATATTGCACGAAGATGATCATTTCTTTTCGAGAATATTGCAAATATATCACCATTGGACG
>CAKNXH010063271.1:0-46919 GCA_932178445.1 Andricus quercusramuli
TGATAAAAAATTGGGGTTGCCATTTGAAATTACAAAGTTACCCCCACCCCTGCCTCCTGTGGGGGTGGGGGTGAGGTAAATTTTAACAAATCTTTTTTCCCCCTTGAAAATAAAAAGTTTTCATTCCAGACATTTTTTCCGTAGCATGCGTATTTTTTGAGATATTCCGTTGTCTCAAGTTAAAAAAAACACCCTGTATATTCACAAACAAAAGCTGCACCCACAAAAAAATCAGCATACATTTTTGGCCCATAGGAATTTTTTTCTTATTTTTCCAAAATTTGATTTTTTAAATCCATACACAGAAGAGAAGATATTATCCGATCGATCAAAAATTTGGAGGGCAAATTATGACAAATATTGGCAATGTTGGGCAAATACAACATTTACCCACTATTAGAATCAGCTACTAGAAAAAAGAGGTTTTCTACCCACTCTCATAGCTAGAGATTAAAAACTAGCACTAAAAGTTCATATAATGTGTCAATTAATTTGTCATTAATTTCAATCCTAACAGAATAAGTGAACCAGTCATTAGACGATGATTGTGAGTAGGGGTCATTGAAGATTATTTGCACTATAATTATAAAATTGCAAGTTAGGATTGTAATTGTCCTGCACTTTAAATTGTCAGTAAACACAGCAAGAAGTAAATATTTGCGTCGTTACATTTTATATTTTCCATTTTCCCTTGTGCCTGATCTGATCAACGGCAGATTATCGAAGTGTTCTATTTCTTAACATTTTTTGTGTAAAGAGATCGTTAACAAGTTTACAGTGTTAGTAGTGGCGATCAGAAACTATGAAATTATACCTAAGTTTAAAATTATAATTATTACCCACATTTTTATTCGTATATTTCTTTGAAATAAAATATATAATATATTTTTTATTCTGGATCATAATTATGGATCATATTGACAAAATAAAAATCCTCTTCACCTTAAATTTAAGAGGAAAATTCAATTTGTGGCAAGAAAAATTCTTTTGACACAAGAGGAAATTTCTCTGAATGAATATTAAAACTCATATATTTTATGTTGCTGCACAATACATTCATATAGCATATTTCTATTACAAATATATTTTTAATTGCTTATAGTTCAGAGAGTGAAAATTTCACTTGATGACGTTGTGATTGCTAATTACCGAATTAGAAAAAGTTTACTGAAGTAAGAGGATAACCAATTTATCACGAGACCAAAGTATGTTCTCACGTGCTCTTATCGTACGTCACATGCCTGTACACACAAAAATGCAGATATAATAACTAGTTCACGTTATCACGAAAAGTCGATCAGCAAATGCAAATTGTAGGCGCAACACATTTCGAAGAACTTGAAAAGTTAATTCAGCAGAGTAAATAACTATGTTAACTATTTTTAAGAAATCAATAAAATGTAGATAAAATAAGTAACTTTATCACCATAAAATATTTTGAGGGAGATTTAAATAATTGAATATAAACTTCTGTTTATTAATAATTTGGTGGATTCAACCAAAAAAATGGGTATACCATCAAACATATTTGGTTTAATCAACCAAGTATTTTGTAATATTAGTAATATTATTATTTTGTTCCCTTAACCACAATTTTTTTTTGGCAGTAAGTTAAGTACACTCAGGAAAATATTTTGGCTAAGTGAACAAAATTAGTGTTAAGTCGACCGAACTCAACCAAATATTATGCTGAAATTAACTAAAAGCCATATGTTAAGCATAGTTGGGCAATGGGCAGACCCTCCTGGATTTGGTCCCTATCGGGGGGTTAAGTTGTTACCATTATAGGAGTAATTTGTCTCAGATATCATATTCAAATACAAAAATTACAAAAGGTAAAAACAAATTTTGAAGAAAAAAAACAATTAAATTGTCTCCAAATTTTCTTATCCGATCTTGATGGCTCAAATATATGTTATAAATTATATCAAAGGTAGTTTTGAAAAAAGATAGAGAATCAATTCCATCAACATTATTATTAACATTAAAAACTATTTTTAAACATTTAAGGCAATAAAAATACACGCGTCTGTAGTGCTTAAAAAACTTTTCGTTCGAAAGAAAATATGTTATGTCTAAATAATATTTTTCGAGAAAAAAGGATTTGAAAAGCCCAGGTTTCGTGGTATTATACTTTACTAATATACCCCTGCAAATGTATGATAATAAGAATGCAATTGATCTTTGATTTAGGTTATGTAGCATGGAATGGATAGTTTTTTTATATAAAATGGCCCATTCCATGTGAAATGGTGGGGTTATTAAAGTCAGATGACCCATGGAGAGAAATGAATCTACTAAACATACAGGATTTTCAGTTGAAACAGGGACAGCATAGCTTTTCTGTAAAGCTTATCGAATTTGCTGCAGAGTTTATAGAATGTTTAGAAGTCTTACTAATTTTCGGATACGTTCTGTAACATTTACAGACTTTTGTACTAGAGCTTACAGCTAAAGAAAATATCTGCAAATTTATAAAATTACTGAAAATTTTGTAAACTGTCCAGAAAATTCTGAAATCTTTACAGAAAAGCTATTCTGTCCCTGTTTCAACTGAAAATCCTGTAAGTTTAGCAGAATTTTTTTCTGTGTGCCTAAACCAAAGATCAATGGGGTTCATAATATCATAAAATTGTATGGAGATATTAATCCCACGAAACCTGGGCCCAAAAAAAGTGAACAGTTTTTGACTTATATGCGAAACAATTCTTTTTTCAAATCCATTTTCTCGAAAAATATTTATCTAAGCTATTTGGACGTATATTTTTTGAGCACAAAGTTTCTTGAAGCGCTACAAATGCGTGTCCTTTATTAACCTTACATTTTGGAATATCAGTTTTCATTTTTTGAAGTATGAAGTGCTTATTTTATAATTTCCCAAAAAAATATATGTTGTTACTCAGGATGTTCGTATATGGCAGAGAAAAAAGGTTATTGTTCAAAAAAGAAATCATTACAACAGAATTGTTACAAAATTAAAATATTTTTTGTCCCCTTTTAATTAACGAAATCGATTCTAAATGTTCTTCAAAGTTGCCTCAATAACCTGTATAAAATATATTTGAGCCATCCAAATTGGTTGAGTCAATTTGGAGAAAACTCAATTTTTTGATTTTCCGAAATTTGTTTATAACTTTTGTAAACAAAGTTTTTTGAAGTTGATGCTTGAGGTAAATTCTAATCAGAATGCCCTTTGGCAAAATTTTTTATTGTCACGAAAGACATGCCAAGTTCATTAGCCAACCTCCTAGCTTGCATTCAACCACCATTATTTATGGGTTTACCTATGAAAACAGAAATTATCAAAATTAAAAAGTCAACTTTACAGCTGAAAGATGCGAGATGTACGATAAAATGTCCCCAAACACAATTTCTGGCTTAAAAAAGTTCTACAAACTAGTTTTTAACTTTTTTCCGCATGGGTATTAGTTTTTGTTTCTTTTTCTGAAAAATGTATTTTTTATGTATAAGACCCATAGTTGATATCATATAATACGATATAAGGTATTAGATTTGTTTAATCTTTAAACAAACAATCTCGATTAAATCAAAGATCATCTGAACATAAAACAACTGAATGTTATTATATATTTTACGGTCCGAGCCCGGTGAGCGGTACATCCGCGGTTCGAAAGGTCGCTCCGCAGTTGGACCAACGCTTCTTGGTCCAAGCCCGAAATTACTATTTACATCGGGCTTGGAACAAAGAGTGATGTCTAACTGCAGAGCGTGCAAGCCACATTGGTCGAAGTCCGAAATGACTTCCTTATTCTTATTTCTCTTCTTACTGATTTCAATACAACGTATTAAAATAATTTAACCTACTCAGTGGATCATACTGAATGTCTGATTTGCAATTGATCATTTGCAAATTTTAACTGAAACGATATTGCATTTATAAAATGAAGAAAGTAAGAAAATCAGAGTTACCTCTCATATTTAAATTGAAAAAGACCTTATTATTCAGAATTTTCAATAAAAATGTATGGAACATAAATCACTTATTAAATTGCAAAAAACAAATTGTAAAAAAAGATTCTACTATGGCGTTTTCAGCATTAGAAGAAACTATTTTAAGTGAAACTGTGAATATTTTGTAAGAGGATGATAATTAATATGAATTGTTTAAGCAAATGCTATGAATTTCCACAAGAGAAAATATTCTTCAAGTCATAAATATTAATATTACAAATTGATTAATAATATTTTTGGAAGATATACTTTTAGTGAGTTCTCGTTCATTGAATCCGCTAAGGACTAAGTGCTTTTTCAAAACGAAGTGTTTTTCAGATTTAACAAGAAAACTTAGTTTTTGGCAACAAATTGTTATAAAAATCTAGAAAAAAAAAGAAGAACTGAGGCCCAACAAGGATGTTGGTTATTTTTCCACTGCTTATTTTTAATTTTTTAATACCAAGAAAAAATCCTCTCATACTTAGCATAACTTCCACTTTATGGATTTGAAAGTAGAAAGTGAATTTTCTGTTTTTACATCAATGAAAACTCATAAATAAAATACATGGAAACTTTAATAAATTCACATTGCATAAATTATTCGTTGTAGAAGATTCAATAAGGACTCATCTGAAAGCTTATTATACACTCTAAGAATTCATTTTTTGGGTTGAAAATTCTATTATTTTTGAACGAAAATCGACAATTTAGTTGACATTTTTCTCTCCGTTGACCGAAAAATCTTTATTGGTTGAAAGCTCGTATGTTTTGGTTGAATTCAACTGTTATTGTTTTTGAAAATTAAAATCTTTTCTGGTTGAAATATCAACTACTACTTTTTTCGTTGAGAATTCATTTTTTTAACTCAAATATTTTTTATTTAAAATGAAAATCTTATTTTTTAATAGCAACAATTACATTTTTCGTTAAGAATTGATTTTTTTTAATTGAAAATTTAAGTAAATGGTTGAAGATTGAACTTCTTTGTTGAAAAATATTTTTCTCTGTTGAAGATTCATAGTTTTAGTTGAAATTTTAACTTGGTTTGAAAATTGAACTATTTGGTTGAAAGTGCAACACTTTTTGGTTGACTTTTAATTTATCTTGTTCAAAAATTCGAGCTTTTGGTTGAAACTTCATCTTTGTAGTTTAAAAATTCAAGAAATTTGTTAAAATATTGGGCATGAATAAGAAAGTCATTTCGGACTTCGACCAATGTGGCTTAGACACTCTGCAATTAGACCAACACTTTTTGGTCCAAGCCCGAAGTAAATACATAGTTATTTCGGACTTGGACCAAGGAGCGTTGGTCCCACTGCGGAACGACCGGTCGAAACGCGCGGATGGACTGTTTAGTCTGTTCACCAGAGTTGGACTGTAACATATATATTGGGAAAGTATCACTATCGAGCGTCAGCATCAGCCAATGAGGTTCGGCGATTCAGTATGCCATCTTTGAAAAACTCACAAAAAATATGAAACATTAAATTGTTTTAGTTCAAATCATCTTTGGTTCAAGCGATTGTTGTTTTAATCAAATATCTACCAAACGCGAGTGTGTGACGAGAATGTACTTCCTAAATCCAAAGGAGTTCAAGAAAATTATATCAGAAAATGCTCATTTAATTCTTAACCGAAAATGCGAAGTATGTAGCCCGAGGTATATCGGAGACGATAATTATAATTTAATGACGAAACTGTGTTTTCTCTGTATCTTTTACGTGTTTCAATTTAAGACGTAGTTCGAGCTTAATTTGTATACCTGATCACTTGTGCAATGAGGACAAACGAATACGGATGATTATGAACATTCTTTTGCTCTTCTTTGATAATTTTGAGATATATTACGTTAGTTTCAAAATAACAGTTCCATATAAGTAAAATTATTTTTGTCGAGAGATTTGCCAAATTTACTTTTTCCTCTGTAGTATATACATATTTGTTTCTCACGTAGGTACATTTACAATTAGTGAGCAAATAAAATATATTTCAATTTTGGCCGAGTTTAAATTGACGGACAGTCCGTACTTTTAGCTCGGTTGGGTTAAACGTACGGACTGTCCGTACGTTTAGCTCGGCCAGAGTAAAAGTACGGACTGTCCGTAGGTTCAGTTTTGACTACGTGTCCGGGCTAAAAGTACATGTGGTTGAAAATTCAACCAGATATTTCTAACAGTGTTTCTTACCCGAAAAGTACTTCAATTGCACTTTTAAAACAATCTCGAAAACAAAGAAGATTACATGAGGTTTCCTCGGCAACTGCTTAAAGTGAGACCTAGCTGAAAAAATAATACATAGCAAAAGTTAGTCCAGAACTTTTTCTGTGCATGATTATAATTTTTAATTTATTTTTGTGTAGTTTAGCCTTAAAATTCTAAATCTTCAGACATTTTTATGATCGACAATGTCAAAATTGGTAATTAAAATTATTCACGCGTTTGAACGATTGAATTTGAGCATTGATTACAGGAGTAATCATCTAATTATTTTTTATTTTCCTTGAATTCGTTATAATTATACCGCATTCCGTTGAATATTGCGGTTTATTTTCGGATACGAAAACTGTTATCTGTGACGTGGAAGTTAAATAAACAAGTAATAACTCATCTAGAGTTTCGTTTAAAACGCGAAGAAATCGCATACACGTACCACTCTTGCAGTGTACATAGAATACGTTTTTCGCAATTATATGATGCATCTTTACTCACTCATGACGAAAATTCTCAAAGAAAAATTGTTCGCATCAAGTGATTGTAAGATTTATATGACCTATATTATTATCTCTAAAGACAATTGAAATGAGTAAATGAAATCCGTGTCATTATATGAATAATTTCTTTCAATGAATCACGGATTAATTGAACCAACGTGAAAAAATATATTGTATGTACATTGTACATACACTGTTAGAAATTTCTATAGCGATTTTACTAAAAAATGTAATGGAAGCAATATGCATGTACGCGTAGTAAATTTAATATACCATCATCTTGTGGAATTAATATATATGTAAAGTAAAACAGAGTGCGTGAAAGTTGAATGTTCTTTGATGCATCCAAATCTTGTCAAATAATTTAAATTAAAGCAATAACCTAAAACTCATTGACTAAATTCTTAATTACAATCAAAGTGCAACGTACGGCTGGAATTTTCTTCAAAATTTACATTAAATGTCAACATTTTAAACGTGTGTATCGCTGCTTGTAGGTTAGGTGTCTTAATTATTCGCTTAATTGAACTTTTCCACTTAAAACCCAGTATAATTCATGTTTACGGAACTAATTCAAGAGTAGAGGATATGGAAGACAGTTTAGTGAAAGTTAAAAAGGTCTGGTTATATGGTTTGATAAACTTTTTTATTAAAATGAATAGAAAACTTCATGAGAATTTAAAAATGAATGCAAAACATAGAAAAATTATTTTTGATATTATTATTATAAAAAAGATGAGGCAGCTCATTACGTCGAAATAATGAGTGAAATTCCAGAAAAAAATCCCAGATACACGGAAAAAAAAGGCTTTGTCATTTTAACAATCTAATAATTTGTTACTGAAAATAATGTTGTTTTATCAAATGACATGATTATATTGACAAATAAAACATAGTTAAAATAACAATGCCAACTTTGTGAATTCCATAACAAAACCTGTTTACTGAAATAACAAACTCACATTGTTACCATGAAACCAATTCATAACTAACAAAGTTATTTCTTACTCTGACAAACAGGATTATTTGTTACATTAAACATTATTTATTAAAATTAAAAATATTTCCTAATAATTATATATTATATTATATAAACAAATAACTTTGTCACTGTTACAAAGATTTTCCTAACAATGCCAACTTTGTTAATTTAACCCATTTTTTTTTAAATAGTCCAATCTTCACAAATTTATTTTGTTGAAGTATCAATTTTTTTTTTTACATTGACAAAGTATTTTTTCCGTGTAGAGGGATAGACGGATAATTCCCATTGCATTTTAGAGCAAAATGTCCAAGAGGAAAAAGGAGGAAAAGATTATGAGAAAAATTTGTTAAAAGATAATCCGCTATCTTCTATAGGTTTTGAGTTATGATATATTATAAAATTCCCACTTTTTTTTATTTTCAGCAAAAAATCACTAAGTTTCAAAAAACACTGTGTACCCTCGCACCTAATTACTGTACGGAAAAGTGCTCCACAGGTGAGTGAAAGTAGACTCAATCCAGTGTGATGACAAAAAAAGAACAATGTCCAACCTATAATAGGTCATAAGGTATGAACACCTGAGCGTATCGTCGAGTAGAACTACGGTCATATTTCAAGATTTTTGTCCCAAATAAGTGTATATAATTCATTTATCATGTATACGTCTGTTGTATACGACTAGCATCATCAATGCATACTAAACCGGACTCGATTTATTTTGAAAAAATTGAACTCCCCTTTTTTGCCGGTAAAACCAGGAAAAAATGGCCAACTTTGAGAGGTCATAACTTATGACCTGTCATAGGTAGGGCATTGTTCTTTTTTTTGTAATCACAGAAAATGGAGTCTACTTTCACTCACCTATGGAACACTTTTCCTTGCAGTATTTAGGTGCGACGGTACATAGTGTTTTTTGACACTTAGTGATTTTTCTCTGAAAATCCAAAAATGTGGGGATTTTTCAATGTATCATAACTCGAAACCTATGGAAGATATAGCGGATTAATCTGTTCACAAAATTTTCTCGTAATTTTGTCCTCTTTCTTTTTCCCGTTGGACATATTGCTCTAAAATGCAGCACTGAAAAAAATGGTTAGTTGTGACAAGAAGCTCTTTATTAGTAGAGATGGTATTAGATGCGACAACCACTTCGATGATAAAAGTTACTAACCAGTTTAGTGCAGTTTAGTTCTCTTATAGAGTTCCTGTGTATTGAAATTATAGTGGTTTTTCATCAACATCCCAATGGGCATGTTGATCTATTTCGACATCACGTTTTATCAGGACCTGGTCTCTATAAGAAGTCCTGAGGACGCTCTTATGTCCACCATAGAGAAGTTATAGTAAAATTCACTATAATTTCATTAGTGAGAAGTTCTAACTTCGCAAAAGTCCACGATCCAGTAATTTTAATGGTAAGGACTACTAATTTAAATAGTGAAACTCACTCATTTTAATAGTAAGGACTACTATATTTAAATGGTAAAACTTACTCATTGTAATAGTGACGATTACTACTTTAAGAAGTGAGATCAACTAGCTTATTTGTAAGACTAACTAATTTAATAGTAAGACTTACTAATTAAAGTGGTAGGTATTACTACCTGAAAATAGTATTTACCATCTAAAGTTGTCGTGACAACAAGTAAAGCAGTAAGAACAACTACTACCAATCTTGCGAATAAAAGTAGTAGCCCTAACCAGTTAAATAGCAGCGGCATATATTACAAACTAAAGTAGTTGGCCCTACTACTTTATTAGTTGTCCCAACCAAATATGGGATGAATTATCCGTCCACGCAAATGTAACTTTTGGAACTGTTTAAAAAAAAACCGGTTTGGCAACTGATCTGTTCTAGCATTTTTGATATTTTAAAAGGGACCCCTCAACGAAACTTTCTCAATAAAAACATTGGATGTGGGAATTTTTCGGGAGCCAAACTACCACATGCCTGGACCATAAGATGTTTACAGCCCAACATGTCGAAAGCATTTTTGTTAGAGTTGGATTTTTGAATATTCTGCACGGGGCTGTCCTGGTATATATCACCAGTCACGGACGCATTTTGGTAACACAATCAAGCGATCTAAGAGTAGTATGCCTAATTTGCCATACCGAGCAAAGCCTGGGTTTTACCTCACCATCCACGGACTGGGATGTAGCCTACAGATTAAGGCGGGATTCGAACCACCAGAACCTCTGTGAAAGTACATAGAAAAATTTCTAGTGTTACTGGCTAAGGGATCGAACCACGGACCTCGAAATAATAATAATAATTATTATTATTACTTTTTATTTATTGCACAACTATACACGCCTAAACGGTTTTTAAAATTTTAGTCGCTGAGGATTAAACCCTACCTACCTGCCTAAAACTATACCTAACCGCAAAATTAACTTACGCCACTTGCACTGTCCAACTGAGCTATCGAACGCTTGGACTTTCATGTAAAAATCTTGCCTAAGACTTATGGATTTAGAAATATTAACTGGTATTGTAAAACCTGTCTATGTTGGCCAGCCATGGTTCCATCAAAACGTTGTCAACTTAGGCAGGTGGCCATTGGCCAACTTACAGAAAATATGTTTCGGCACCGCAGTTTTTCCATGATACATACTAGTACGCACCTGTGAATGAAATAAATAGCAAAATACGTTATTTTAAGAAGATTTCGGAACTTTTCGAAACTTCACAGAAAAACAGCTGGATCATTTTTGTTGCAGCCACGAAGGAATAGTAAGGAGTGGTATCACCCTATGTGTTTGGTGAGCGGAGGTGGGACAAGTGACGTCCAAGAATTCTTTAATGCTTGCTACGAACGAAAACTTGTATGCTGCCTCGTGCACATGCGCAGAGCTGTTTTCGCAGTCACGTGTTATACCCACTCCCCTATGTTATATTTTGACATTTCGATGCATATGTAGACTATGTTCGTTTATGTTTTTATTTTGTTGGGTGTTTATATCACGTTCCTGAATTGAAAACGAGAAGGAAAATGTAAAAAAAAAATACGAAAAGGATCTAGAAAGTGTAAGTACTACAATAACATTATTATAATCATTGATGGATTCCGTAAGTAAGGGATAAAGTTAATTTCAGTGAACAAAATATTGTATGTTATTATGTTCAAAACACAAGTTTGAAACTTCAAACACGTGTTGACATCGTTGGCATAGCAACCGCCAGTGCGCATGTGCACGGGGCAGCATACGAGTTTTCATTCGTGGCAAGCATTAACGAATTCTTGGACGTCGCTCGTCCCACTCCCCACGTGCAGGGATACTACTCCTTACTATTCCCTCGTGGTTGCAGCTTATTTGTTATGTTCTTGAAATAAGATTTTGTTTCATAAAATGAGAATACTTCAAGTGTGATGCTAGAGCATGATCATAGCTGCATTCTCATTCTCCGTTGTCTAAATTTTGTTGCAACTCAAAAGAATTGTGTTAAATGGAAAGAAAATGAAATTTATCGATATATATCAAATGAGACAAATTGGAATGGTAAATCCAGTGTAAATCTCCAAATACTTTATTCTTTAGAGTTGACAAAATAGTCACTAATTTTCATTTGCTTGGTAACTGCTTCAGAGAAGAAATGTTTCTCGATGTCACTTTGCATCTTGTACAAACTATCCATTTTAGCTGAGGCTGGTAACTGGAAGAGTACCTCAGCAGTTGCGCTAAATATTGTAGAGCTTTCTTATGAGTTGGCAGTGGCGTACTGTCGTCGTTCACTGTTTCATCGTTGTCAATATCGTAACACTTGGCATTAGGTTGTTCTTTTTGCTGCAAAATTGATTCTAAAATATTGTCAGGTGTAGTGGGTATTTCTCCATGAAGAATGAACTCAGCAACGACGCTTATAATTTCACGGTAGTGCTCTGGATTCGTAACCAGTAGGTCTGCGCTCGATTCTTGCTGCACAGAAAAAAAAAAGTCTTAAAGTTGGGTTGGTCTTGTTTTTATTTTTGCCTTAAATTAAGCCCAATACTAAATGAGAGCATGAATATCGTTTTAAAAGAAGGCCTTATCGGCTTAGAACTAAAATTAATCCATTGATATGGCTTCTTTGCAAATATTCATCTTGAAACAAGCCCCATTAGACTTATTAAGACAGCAAGATCTTCGCAGTTAAAAAGAAGACGATATTGAGGCTACCGTTTAGCCCTCTAGAAGCGAGATTCAAAAATCTAACGTCTTCTCGCAGTTGTGACAGGAGCAGGAAAATAGACGCCACGCCAAGCATGCGAAATGCGTCAATTATAAGTTTTTATTAAGTGAAATTATATCTTATTTAACCTGCTCTATTTATTAAACCTAATTTAACATATTCTCAACCATATTCGAGGTTAGTACATCTCATCATATACTCTTGTTAATGTTATTCACCGCACAGTCATATAGTCGGGGTTCTCGTCTCGCGACACCTATAACCTATACAACTCTTCACATTATGATTGGATCGCAATTAGGTTATTTCACAGCAAATGAAACAAGAGTTTCGTATGTTTCAGTATTAAATGTAAATTTTTGTATAGTCTCATGATAAGAAACAAAATTATATATATATTTATTATTGCTTTAGTCCTTCTATATTTTAGTCTGCGATAACGCTTTCTTCAAGCCCACGTTTTGGCTTACGGCTAGTTTTAGACAGTATAGCAGTTACATTCAAGCCCACATTCTGGCTTGCGACTACTTTTCAGCCCATGCAACGTCTCAACTTTAGTTTCTCAATCGCTTTCTTTTAAAGCCTTAATCCTATTCTAGTTTTTAGCAAATGCTGTCTTCTTTTTGTTACACCTTAAAACAAGCCCATATTTGGTATTGTATTAAGACTTTTTTTTTTCTGTGTGCCTGCACTTTTTTCCTATTTTTTCACATTAAATTCTTTGTTCATTGAAATTGACTATTACTCTTAAATAATTGAGCCAAAATATTCATTAAAACAAATTTCATAAGAAAAAACAGTTTTTTCAACTTTTACCATTTAATTGTTTTTTAATTTTTATCAAAATTTCAATTTTTTGCATCTCATTAAACATTTAAATTTTGATTACGAACTTTCTTACCGTTGTGTAATTTTCTGTACGCATATACCTTTTCCAGCTCGTCCAGGGCTTGTTTTAAAAATAAATTTTAAATAAAAAATGGTGAACGTTGAAAAAAAAAAATGTTTGCCGTATGAAAATTTTTTTAAATAAATATTTTGGCTTCATTTAAGTACTCTGGAACTTGAATTAAATTGAGGATTCGGGCATGGCCTGCAATTGGTCTTGAAGCTATTTTCAGGGCCTCCAAACATGAGCAGTCAGGGCTGTGTGAACCACATTCAATTGGAATACATAATATTACGCATCAGACGCGCACGAGTACTCACGCACTGCTCGCTTTGTCGCTACGCTGCTGATTACGCGTGGTTGAGCGAGCCTCTCTTGACCTCACGGGCTCCCCTCTCACCACAAAACTGCGGGGCCATCAGTTCTAGGAATAAGGAAGTCCGAAGTAACTAATTCCGGGTCCCAATGTAAATGTAATAGTCAATTGCAATAAAAAAATACTTTAATGTAAACAACAAATAAAAAAAGTGCAGACAGCAGGTATCGAGCCCAAACCTTTCGGTTACAAATCCAGAGCGCTACCATCTGATTTAACATCTAACCGGCATTCTAGCATAGTATTAGTTCGGTAGTGGCTAATTACTGGGAGGAGTATGAATATAAACAAAATTTTAGCAGCGCTAGAACGAAAATTTCAACATTGGCTGAAATTATTAAGGAAGTATATTATTTTTTAAATACGGTATTCTTCAAAATAATTAAATCAATATTTCAAATTTAATTCCCATGAATCTTTTGAAGAATTGTTATTGAATTATTCCATAATAATTATTGAACTTTTGGGTTCACTTCCGAAAAGCGCATACCTCCGATTAATTTGAAACTCTTTGTGCCTATGTACTTTGACGCACTGATTACGAGTATGATAGTGAAAAAACCCGCAAACTTGATTTTCATGGTGAAAACCATGGAAAACCTATAAAAGTTATGACTTTTGTGGGTGCGGGAAGGCAACCCTGGGACTGATCACAGAAATAATGTTTATCAAACTCCTACCCTTTTCCAAAGTCACGTGGGAGGCGGAAGGCATCCCTGTGATTGGTATCAGAAATAATGTAGGTCACATACCTGCCCCTTTCCAGCGTCTCAAGGGGGGCGGGAAGATACCCTCTTGAATCGTCACAGAAATAATGTAGATCACATTCCTTTCCCTTTCCAACGTCTCATGGGGGCGGATATGCACCCTTGTGACTAGTTACAGCAATAATGTTGTTCAAACCCCTACCCCTCTTTAACGACTCAAGCCTGTGGCACTTACTAAATTTCAATAGCAATTTGCCCAGAAACTCTTAATCTGAGAGGAAAAGTGTGCATAATCATAAATGTATATTTTTATTGGGTTTACAACTTTTCTCTAAAAACTTTTCCGACATTTCTTGTATACATACCGAGAAAAATTCGAAAAACCATGAGTTATAAGGGTTTTCCATGGTTTTCGCCATGGAAATCAAATTTGCGGGTATTTTCACTACCATTTTCGTAATAATCGCGTCAAAATACATGGATATACAGAGTTTCAAATTCATCGGAGGTATGCGCTATTCGGAAGTGTATCCGAACTTTTTTATTACATACACGGAAAAAATAAGTTGTCGAAACTTTACTTAACTAGTCACCCATTCTAGGATAGGCCACTTTTTTCTAGAATCTCGTATACTTTTCATTAAAGAACCGCAGACTTCATCAAAAAAGTGAAAAAAGTCATCGAATTATTGGTACACAATCTAGGAACATCAGTTTTCGAATTTGTAATTAGCATATTTTGACAAATTTCTAGACAAGCATTCAATTTTTCATAAAAAGTCCTCCAAACTCCGAAAGATTTAAAATACAATAACTCTAGCACAAAAACGAATAACTGGTTTATAAGTTGTCGAAGAATTCCTTGACTGTCTTCTACATATCTATATATTCACAATGTACAGTCACATTGGATGCTTGTGTTAACATGTATAGTGACGCTCAGGTGAAGTGGGGTATGTATAAGTCTGAATGGAGTCGCGGTCACCGGCAATGAACAAATGAGCGCGGATTTAAATTTGGCTCTTCACTGGGATTTGTGCAAAATATTCAATGTGTTAAGCTAGCCGTGGGGTCTAGTTGCTAGGGATAAGTTGCGGTCGATGCGTCATAGACATAGGTGATAGGTAGTTCGAATTCCGCCGCAAAATTTGTTTCGATTTTCATAGGTTCATGTGTATCTGTAAAAATAAAAATAACTTAAGCGTGAGTCTATGTGAATAATAATATAGTAAATATAACCGCGAAATATATATTTTTTCTACTTGGCTGTACTGGTTTCTAAAAACTCGTTAGAAGTCATCGAAAGTTTCATTGACTGGCTTCGAAGCATTAGTGTATCAGTGTTTCAAGAACTCTATTCCTCTTGTCTTCACATTTTCATTGAAATTATTTCGTACTTTCGACAACTCTTTCTACTTTTTAAACATGTACCAATCAAGTTTCTAAATACGATTCTTCCAATTCATGACATACGTTTAGCCCTGTCCTAGAGTTATTGACTCAGTTATTCAAAATTTCAACAACTAATTTTTTCCGTGTACAGACTCTCTATTGTAGAGAGCCTTTTAAGCCTCAGGGGTCACTCACAAATTACGTGATATATTCAAGGGGTATGGGGGGGGGGTCGTAAAAGTATCGTTCTTCGTGTTAAGAACAATGGAAACGTATCACGAAGGGGTGGGGAGTCAAAATTACTGTATTACGTCTAACGTATTTTGTGAATGACACCTAACTAATTATTCTACATTTCATCCTCGGATAGTGTAACAAAATTGAAATAAGGATCCAAACAGGATTCTTAGCGGGAATTAGAAAGGGGGAAGGAGTTCCATGTGCGAAGATTCCCCGGAAAGTTCTCCACGCAAATTCTACGGAAATTCTAGTTGGAAATTCCGTTTACTTTCCGTGGAAATTCTACTAACTACCCGTCTTATACAAATTGCAGCTTGTAATGGTCTCAGGAAGATACTAGAAAACACTTTATCATCAGTTCCTCTACCCCTGATCGATTCCTGAAGTCTCGACCTTCGTCCCAACATATTCCGTTCTCACTAGGTGTAAAAAAATACATCTTCTTCATTATTATTAATTTCTAATTAGAAGTAATTTGAAAGTGAAAAGGGGGGCACAAAATTATTACCAATCCCTCTTCGGGGATAACTGGAAACGAAGAGGGGGTTCGACAAAATGATCACCAATATTTCTTTTGGGTGGGAGGGGGGTATTAGGAAAGGGAAATGTGGTGCGACAGATTGTCACTAATGACTGATTGGGGGTAATTGAAACGTGGAAGGGGTTCGACAAAATTATCATTTATCACCAATTGACATTTTGAAATTCAATCAAAATATTGAATTGTATGTTTCAGTTTTTTTTGTTTGGAAAAATAACCTGTTGAAATTCACCTTAACAATATGTGATAATAAAAAAAAAATCAATAAATTTAACACAAAAATCGACTTCTCGAAAACTATAAGACATAGATTTGACAAGTTTCTGTTTCGTTTTTCTCGCAAAAAATCCTATTGGAATCCGCATCAAAAGTTTGTCAATTAAAGAAACTAATAAAATATAACGAATTGAAACATAAAGTGATACATCCGCTCATTATTAATGTTGATTTAATGATGACTTAGGAACTTGAACTTTCGACCATTATAATGATGTAAAAGTGTTCTCTGGCTGGCTCTGTTCAATTACAGATAGGTATAATATTAGTCTTTCGATTTCTGTAAGTGTTAAGTGAAAAATTTTTAAACTATAAATTAAAAAGAAAATTCAAATTAATAGAATATTTCTATTTCCTTACATAATACTTCTATGAAAGCAATTCAGTGACTCAGGAAGTGAAATAAAAGCCTCTTTTGTATGGTTCGATTTAACCCTTGATTGATAATATGTTTTTTGACTGCTTTTTCTATAATACACGCAATACATGCCCTGTTTTCTTTTTCACCATCGACAGGAGTCAACCTAGATTCTAGGATTTAAAAAAACAGTCAATAAGCACAGTAAAAGCAACACTTTTTAATTTAGTTATTTCAAGGTGTGATAATAAAACCGTAAAGAATTGGAAATTGCATAGCCACCCACGATGGAATTTTTGATTGACAACATGCTTGCGTTTTTACCAGCTTAGGAAAAGTCGAAAGAGGCGGAAATGCACTTGTGAACTTTTTTAAAGAGTTTTAACTATGATGTTCTCAATTTCAATGCGAAAATACAAACTTCAGTATTTTTTTAAATTTATATATATCGTCGCTTCGTGTCCTCAAGGCACACGAGGGTTTCGCCGGCCTGTCGTTGTGATTTCGTCGTGCCCTGTGACCACCCATCTCACTGTTGTGAGACGTGGCCATAGGTGTGGTTTACCGCGGTTCTACTGGGGGCTATTGACATTTTTTGGATGATGCATCGTTTTGCATCATTTGGGTAAGCGGTGTACAGTATAGTATTTTAAGCACCCAAGTTTTTAAATACATGCATACTTTCAGTTCAAAATATATTTTAATTGCTTTATTCAAAATACATAGAACGTACAACTTCTTTATATTCTGAATACCTTAAATTTTTGAAATTTTGCGGTACTATATCAAAATTGAACTTATGTACAACAGAAAGAATCGCTTCATTGATATTATGCTTAAACTAGACGTCTCTTATTTATTCAGAATTCAATGGACTAAACGGTTTTGTTGGCAGATAATTAATAGGATCAATGACTCAATCGAATTACGATCGAAATCGAAAAATTTCCATTCAGTCTTGATTCAGTTCATTCAATTAATTATCACATTGAAGATACAGTTATCTGCTTAAAGTTCTGAAAGTTTAAATGAACGCAATTTCTTACTGATGACTTTGTAATCTAGGAAAAGTGCTAAAATGTTTGTTAATTTACATTGGAAATAATATATTATTTGAACAAAATTAAAATGCATATTTTAAATTGTATTTGGAACAATATTTATGGATGAAATAGGGTTGGGTAAAAATATTACGTCCATTTGAACGTTCAGAACTTCATCAGGTAGGTACATGATATAGTTGACTTATGAAAAGAAAAATTTTTGTTCGACTGTTTCAATACAGTGCGAAATGTTCTTTTAATGTATACAAATTTAATTTAATACGAATGTAACTTAGGACCGAGATTGTCCAAAAATAAGTGGGTAGACCCTGAGTTATAATGACCCTGGGCAGGGGAGGGAGGCTTTTGAAAAGATCAAATATAAAAAACCGTTTTATTTTCATAACGACAGATGATGTATGGTTAATAGATATTATTATTACTATATTATTAACCTGCAAAAAAACTGAGATCGACGAAAAAAACAAAAGAGACTTTCGTTTAAAATTGCAAAATGACCCTACGAAAAAATATTATTTTAAAAATTTAGTATAGGCCTTGAGTGATTTTCCTCTAATGAAAAAGTCCGAAATCTGTACAAATCATTTTAAATGCCTCGAAAATGAAATGAAATACTTTGGAATCTTTTAAGATACGAAGTGTACACGGAGAAACTATTGCTAGTGAAATTTGGCATTATAATATAGATCTTTGCAAAAGTTCGATGGCAATCTAGGATATAGACTAGAAAATAGTATTATTGCCACAGGGATATAAAGAAATACTGTTTCCATATTAATAATGAATATAGTACAAACTTAACAATTGCCATTTAGAGTTAGAAACATTAATATTTTTCATAGCAGATTGAAGCTAAGAAAAAGTGATGTTTAAAAATCAAATAAGAAAACCGTAGTTGCAAGAACTGCACTGAAAAAAATCTGCCCGCTTGGCGGGCACATTCTCATCGTGCGCTTCGCGCGCGGCTCGCAAGTTTGAGCGCGCCTAGGTCGCGCGACTGTTGAATCTCGCGCTTCGCGCTCGATCATATATTTATCTCGCGCTTCGCGCTCGATTATGTATTCACCTCGCGCTACGCGCTCGGAAGTATTTACATCGCGTTTTACGCTCGGTTCCTCTAGATTTTTGAACTTCGTGTTCGACTTCGATGAAAAGAAAAAGTTTATTTGCAAATATTATAAAATTATCAAAACCTCTACGTATGAAGTGATTGTTAAATTTGTTTTTATTTTCGACTGTTAATGAACTTTATTTACTTGAGGTTCTATCGACCTTAAGGAACACATTCTTATCGAGACACTCGCGCTTCGCGCTCGATATTTTATTTGACATTCATTTGAACCTTGCGTTCCACGCTCGGTTCTGTGCACCGTATGATAGAAACAAAAAAGGTTAAGTGCACTTACGACGCGCGATTTGGTCGTCGCGCTTTGCGCTCCGAAATACACTGATCGCGCACTTTGTGCTTTGTGTTATATGTTCTTCATATACAAATTACTAAATTTGTATTTGATTTCAAATGAAGAATAATGATATAATTTAGGCTACAAATTTTATTAGTTAAAATGTTATTTTAGCTTGTGCCGTTTTCCCAAAAAGTTAATTTTTTTCATTTTTAATATATTCTTAAAACAAAAATTGATTGCAAGTTTTTAAATCTTTTTTGAATGCACAATTTTTGTTCATTCATCTGTTTTCGTACCTTGCATTGTTTTTCCAAAAATTTGATTTTTTTTCACTGTCAATGTTACTTTCACGAATAAAACAAATACTACCCCTTCTTTGGATAAAAAATGTGATCTTTTTCATTTTTCTCGTAGCTTGTGTTATTCGTCTAAAAATTTAATTTTTTTATTTTCAATACTGTTTTTTACGAATAAAACAAAAACTACGCGTCATATCAAGAAGTGAATAATAACAAATTTGTAGATCTTTTTTAGGTGCACAATTTTGGTCCATTCATCTTTTATCGTATCTCACATAGTTTGAGAGCAAAATTGAATTATTTATTTTATTATTATTTTTTGCGCGATCAAAATTTGAATTTTTGATTTTTCAAAAAATTCAAAAAGTTGTCATGAAAATATTGTACGGCATTCAAAAAGCAACGTTTTCCTCCTCCTGACTTTTTTTCATATCGTGCGTTTTTTTGCTTAAAATTTTCATTTTCGATTGTTTTTTGGAATTTTGAAAATGCTATAGCTCCGGAATTTTTTTTTATCCGAAAAAGTCATTAAGATAAATTGTTTGAGTTTTTTAGTACTATGACTAGCCGTACATAGAATTTTTGAATCTTAAAAAAAAATGGTCTCAAAAATTTTCAAAATGCTCTAACCTTTTGAATTTTGATCCAAATTAGCTGGTTAACGAATTTGTTCTTTCTTTTTAGGCCCAAAAAAGGCTGCCAAAGCACAATCCAATCTGATTATTTTTTCGAAAGTTATCGTGCCTACAGACTACAGACAGACAGACACTTTCGTAAAAATCGTTTTTTCTGAGTCAGGGTGTCTTAAAACGTGGAGATTTGATGAATACCAAGTAAAATTGTACATAAAACCAATACCTTCTCATTATGAGAATGTAAAATAGTTGGTTGGGACAACTAATAAAGTAGTAGGGCCAACTACTTTAGTTTGTAATATATGCCGCTGCTATTTAACTGGTTGGGGCTACTACTTTTATTCGCAAGATTGGTAGTAGTTGTCCTTACTACTTTACTTGTTGTCGCGACAACTTTAGATGGTACTTCTTAAAGTATTAATCGTCAGTATTACAATGAGTAAGTTTTACCATTTAAATATAGTAGTCCTTACTATTAAAATGAGTGAGTTTCACTATTTAAATTAGTAGTCCTTACCATTAAAATTACTGGATCTTGGACTTTTGCGAAGTTAGAACTTCTCACTAATGAAATTATAGTGAATTTTACTATAATTTCTCTATAGTGGACACAAGAGCGTCCTCAGGACTCCTTATAGAGACCAGGTTCTGATAAAACGTCATGTCGAAATAGATCCACGTGCCCATTGGGATGTTAATGAAAAACCACTATAATTTCAATACACAGGAACTCTATAAGAGAACGAGAACACAAGACCTAATGTAAGGCCAGTTTCGGGGGTGCCTCGCAGTGGCTGTGCACTAAATTCGTCTTTGGATGGATGTTGCGGGGTAGCCACGCATTGTTGACATTCCTTGTGCGCTGAGAAATTGCGTGGGCCAGCAGTTTCAGGAAAAACAAGATCAGTCGGCCGAATATTGGAGTTCTTGTGTACTTAAAATTGTAGACGTGCAGTAGTAGTAAGTCCATTAGAAAATTTAGATCGATGCGATAGTCTTCACGGTGTTCACTACTGCAGAATTCACAAAAAGGTTAACCCTCCGTTAGACGCAACCCTAAAACTTCCTAGTCTAGAGGCAATGTGCCTTACAGGCTACCTGTATTCATTCGAGAAGCACATCAGAAATAATTGTCATAGAAAGTTATCTTAAGGTTTTTAGAGTCGCTAATTACGATTCTCATGTTGAAATTGCAAATTTTAAAATTGTGGATCCAATATGGCGACTATTGAAAGGCAGAATCGCAGAATTAACGATTTCTTTCATCTCGTCTGAAACTTGATGTGCGGGGTTTTTTGAATCGCTCATTACGATTCTGACGATATCGTCCATTTACACCTCATTTGCATGCATGCAGAAAATGCATCTTCCTCTCTTTCTGCCACCTGACGATGCCATGCTTTTATCTCATTCTAGATTTTTCTCCGTCCGTCAAGATTTTCCGGTTTGGCGGAAACTCTAGAGTGAGATAAATGCATGGCATCTTCACGTGATAAAGTGAGGGGAAGAGAGTTTTTCCAACAGAGGTGTAAAGGAGCCTTTAGACTTGCAAAACTTAAAATGGTGGGTCCAATATGGCGACTATTGAAAGGCAGAATCACTGAATTCGCAGTATTATTTAAATTGCACCTCTTGTTATGAATTTTCTCTTCGGAATAAATAACACTTTATTAGTGACTCAAAAAAGCTTTGTATGCTGATTTTCGTTGGAATGAGATAAGTTTTTATTGCATCCGCCATTATGTTTTTTGTAAAAATGACGACAAATATGTTATCATCGACTCATGAGACTCCAGTATAACGATTGTCATCGAAATCGAATTAGTTGTTCATACAAGTGTCCGCCATGTTGCAACCGCCATTTTTTGTGGAATTGACATCAAATTCGCTATCGGCAACCCAGAAAACCCCTGAGAGTAAAATTTCAAGTTTCAATTATAAAAGCTTCTCTTGTTGCTAATTTGTTGGCGAGTTGGTCTGCTCGGGTGCAGGAAACTTGGCAGGTTTGCAGGATCACAGTCACATTTTACCTAGTCTGCTATAAAACTGATTAAAGATTTTTGAAAGAGCGTAAAATTGCTGGTATAGACAGTATTAGTGCTGAACTGCTTAAATACGGTGGCGAGTATATACCTCACAGGTTGTGCGAATTGATAAATTTATGTATCGAGACGGGAGAAGTCCCAGACGATTGGAGAAAAGCGATTATCGTACCAATATACAAAAGAAAGGGAGATAAAAGCAACTGCAGTAATTACAGAGGTATCAGCCTACTAAGCACCATAAGTAAAATATACTCAAAAATACTTATTCGTAGGGTAATGGAAATCACAGAAGAGGAAATACGTCCTTAAAGAGTACGGAGTAAATGGAGGGCTCCTACAAGCAATAAAAACAATATATACAGGTAGTAAAGCGAGTGTAAGGGTAAATGGGAAACTGAGTGACTGGTTCGATATTATGCAAGGCGTGAAACAAGGATGCGTTATGTCCTCGTGGCTATTTATCATATTCGTGGATAAGTGTCTAAGAACTGCCCTCTTCGACGAAGGTGTAGATCTCGAAACAATCAAGGTACGTGGGTTAGCTTTGGAAGATGAGAAGATTGTTATGGCAGAATCAGTCGAGGACTTGCAAAGAATGTCCGAACAAGTCCGATAAGTTGCCGTCCGATAAGTGTACACTCTCCTTAAAACGTCATCACACGCACGGCACGCACACTAATTGGGGTTCTCCCACGACGTGTGCTATTTTGCTTATGATTTGCGCATCATTCTTACTCATTCGCGCACCTAATATCGTGCTACTAGAGGGGGCATCCGGCAAGTCCGCAATTCCTGGAATTTTTCGCCCCTACAGCCCCGAAATGAGAAACTTATTGGACTTCTACTTTATTACAAAAGTGGGAGCATGGTCGTTGGGGTTAAGACATAGGCTTTGGACCCACTCCGTCGGCTTGCGGGTTCGATTCCCGCCTCGCACTCTGGAAGAGCCTCGGTCGCCCATGCGGCGAACACTTGCCTAGCAAGGGACTTGTTCATCTCCGGAGAGTCGTAGGACCGGTACCTCTAGAGAAAAAGGTTCTCTAATTGTAAGTACTTAAGGCTGTTGCTTTTGGTGGTTCGGAACCCACCTTATACTGTAGGTCCCCTTCCCACCACCAAGTAAGTGTGTGGGGGGTGTGTAAAGGAATAGGGAAGATATACAAGAATAATGTAAACCCTTAGGGGACACATTGGAAGCTTCCATTCCATTCTATTCCAGATTAATATGAGCATGAAGAACGTGGGCCTCAAAATTAACGTAAATAAAACGAAAATCATGATGTTTGAGGGAAAAAGTTAGAAAACAATGTGCAACATTGTCCTCAATGATGAGAGATTGGAACAAGTTGACAAGTATGTATATCAGGGTAGCCTATTCACTAGCGACGGGAAAATAGATTGAGAGTGAGATAGGCGCATCCCAGCTGAAAATTCCTGTACAGGAACCTCGGAGGATCTTGCACATGTTCCTGTACACGAAACTGCACACGAACCTGTACAGGTAATCTTGACGGTTCCTGTGCAGGAATTTGACGAAGGAAACTGTACATGATCCTGCAAAGGAACCTGTATACAAGCTAACTTTTAAATGGCCCTGTACAGGTTCCTTCACATAGTCAATTGAGGTGTGCGTTCATGTACAGGAACATGTTTAGGATCCTATACATGAACCTGCATAGGAACGAATCCGCGAGGATTCGCTGATGACTTGGCTCTCTCGATAGTGAGCTGGTTCTTCAAGGAATTAAAGGAAGACAAGTTTATAGCTGTAAGCGACATCAGTTTTCACAATGGCCTTCTGTAAAGGGTCCTATACGTGTTTCTGTAGAGGATCCTTCCAAAGGCACCTGTACGGGATCATTCAAAGGTTCCTTTGTCGGTGCGAATTTCTTTGCAGGATCATGTACAGTTTCCTCCGCCAAATTCCTGCACAGGAACCGTCAAGATTACCTGTACAGGATCGTGTACAGGAACATGTACGAGATCCTTCGAGGTTCCTGTGCAGGAATTTTCAGCTGGGAATAATAAGGGTAAGCAGGTTATCGGTAGAGCAGGGTCCATCCTCAAAAATAAAAACATCAAAAAAAGCTAAAATGGCCATACATAATTCTATATTCGTACCGACTGTACTAAATGGTAGCGAGACATGGACCTGTCAAGAAAAGGACAGGAGTAAAATTAACGCGATCGGTATGAAACCTCTGCGCATAATATGCTGGAAAACACTGATGGACAAAGTCCGAAACGAGACAATCCTCAAGGAATGTGGTACCGGAGAGACACTAGTTGAAATATGGGAAAGAAATCAGTTAAGATGGTTCGGACATCTTGAAAGAATGAAAAATGAACGGCTGACCAAACAAGTGTATTAAGGTAAATTAAATGGCAGAATGCCCAGAGGTGACAATAGAATGAATGACGCCTGAAAAAAAGACCTTGGATACTAATGGGTCCAAGTGGGGAACCATACATAACAATTTTGTGATGCTCCTCACTTGGGGTGATCGCTAGAGAGATTTATCAGCAACCAGGGTCGGAGCAGTGTTGCGGAATGAACGTGTTATTCCAATAAATAACACGAGAATTCCAGATCCATCTAAAATATCTATACCTAACACCTATATACCTATCCATCTTATACCTTTATACCTACCTACTTTATACCTATTTACTATTTTCCAACCGAGCAAGTCATGCCTACATCGAAAGGGAAATCGCTTAATGGTATAATAATAATAATAATAATATAATAAATATATATAATAAATAATAAAATAATAATAGTAGCCTACCGAAGGTGTTCTCGCGTTGTCGTCGCGGTAGGGCTTGAGCTTTCCTCTAATGAATTTGACGGCTATGTTGGCCGTAGCATTGCTACTGACAGGGTTTCCCATGCCAGACAGGCAGAGAACGAAGAGGAAAGTGACTAAGAGAAACACCAAAACCCATAAATGGAGAGTATTTTAAACATTTCGAAACGCTTGTCGCTACCCGAGGTTCGTTGGGCGCCCCTGGAGCCACCGCTGGGGGCCACAGCATGCGGGACGGTGGTGATGGTGAGCTGCGAGATGATCAGGCAGATCTCACTAATCAAACAGCTGGCCAGCAAGAACATCTGCGACATACGGTAAGTAGTGAAACATCAACTGTGTCTGCTGAGGATGCTTTGGCTAGCGTTAGCTATTTGCAGCCAACCACTTCATCAGAAATACCGTGGGAGAGCATCAATTGGGATACGACAATGAATGAGGAATTGATGCGTCTCTATTATGAAAGTGCGAAGTTTGAAACATCACGAAAAAAGGACAAAATTTCAGAACGAAATTTGCCGCAAAGTATCCTCAAATAGAGAAAGTCGCATTAAGAGATCTTATCGCTAAGGTGAAGGACATCATGACTAATCTACTCATCTCAGAAGATCGAGCAATGGAGATTAAACAGCAGGTTGGTTTAGAGTGGAAAAACAACGGCAATAAACAGCAATTAGAGGAAGCCGCGTCACACGAACAAGCAGTGGCAATTGATGTTCTTCCTCAACCTGGTGATGATCCAGCACCACCACATCCTCCGGAGGTAGATGGCCTAATACAACCAGTGCCAGAAGTAGAGGTTCAGCAACCAAGGAGGCGATTAAAATGGACATACCATGTGAACAGAGATGTGATGCACTCTTATTTCTTGGCAAAGAAAAGTGGGCAAAGTGTAAGGAGAGAACATCATCGTCTCTTCTTACTTGAGTACTCAGAACTAGCCCCAAGAATAAATGAGCAGAATCTAGCAGATCAAAAATGCTCAATATCTGTAAACAAATTGCTTTCGGCTGTTGAAATAGCTGCCATCGAAATGGAAGTGGAACAGCAGCTTCCTATTGATGAACTTCCATTGGAAGATGTGGACAACGAGGACTATAAACGATGATATAAACAGCGAAGTCCCAGAAAAACTACAGCACCTTGAAAGGAATTTTGGTAATGCTTTACTAGAGTTCAGACATATAGAACCAACACAAAGGCATTCACTGCCCAATATGAACATCACAAATGATCTGCGTGCACTAATAGAACACCTGAACAGCAAGGTTTTACCTATGCATTTGAATGCAACACAAAATGCGTTAGAGGTGCAAACTCTTGTATACTGTGCAGCTGTGGCAACCGTTAGAACGTTGGACCGCAGAACCAGGCCTATAAATGCAATCTTCGCCCCAAGACAGGAGCGAGATCCACCATGGAAGATCAGGTTGGATATGGATGTTAGCAAAGTAAGGTGCAAATTGGGTCGACTGACTCAATATAAGAAAGGAAATCGAACCAGAAAGCTGATACACCATGTTATTAAAATCATCCACCCGCGGTACATCGAGACATTGACACCAGCAATATTGGATGAGAATATAGACTTCCAGCGGCAGAGACTTGACGTTCTCACTGCTAGACTGCGTCGGTACAAGAAAAGTAGTGCAAGAAGGCAACAAAATCGAACCTTTCAGGCAGATGAAAGAAGGATCTATCGTGAACTGAGTGTAAATCAAAATAACGAACAAGACACCGAAGTCCCTCAATTGTAAGACATGACTAACTATTGGTCAAATGTTTGGGGAAAAACTAACAGAAGCAATTTAGACACTGCGTGGTTCCAACTAGAGAAAGCAAGAGCAAGCAATAACCCTGAAATGGAGCTGACGAACATCACAGCTTTAGATGTTTCAGCGGTTTTGAAAAAAGCATGTAACTGGAAAGCTCCAGGTCCGGACATGGTGCAGAATTTCTGGTACAAGTACCTGACTAGTGTGCATCCTGCGTTGGCAAGGTGTTTTCAAAAGATCGTTGAACATCCAGATCTGATGCCAGGCTTTATGCAGCAGGGTACTACGTATATGTTGCCTAAAAAACCAGACGCTCAAAATCCATCTGAATTTCGACCGATAGCCTATCTTCCAACAATATATAAATGTCTTACAGCTATCATAGCAGATAAGGTATATTCTCACTGCGACGAGAATGACGTCCTTACAGAAGAACAAAAAGAATGTTGTAAAAACTCCCGAGGCAGTAAAGATCTAGTCTTCATAGACGCTGTTGCCATGACGCAAGCTCGGAAACACCAAAGGAACTTGCACATGGCATACATTGACTACAAACAAGCGTTTCCTTCCGTACCACTTGACTATTTGCTTGAAGTCTTAAAAGTATACAAAATTTGTCCACGCATCATTGACTTCCTAAGTCGTGCGATTATGCTTTGGGGTACAAGAATCAAGTATTTTGATCATGGACAACCAAGGATAACTAGATCAATACGCATTACGACGGGTATATTCCAAGGAGACTCCTTCAGTGCATTATGGTTCTGTTTAGCTTTGAACCCACTGAGCAAAACTTTAAATAGCATGTCTCATGGGTTCCGAGTAAATGATAATGAGGATGGTCATCAAGTGACCCATCTTCTATATATGGATGACCTGAAGCTATACGCTAGTTTTCCAATGATATCAACATGGAGTTTGGACTAGATAAATGCCGAACAGTGCATTTAACCAGAGGAGAATTAGGGACCGCAGAGATAGAGAACGATTTCGGGAATGACATTGAGGCAATGGCTGAGGGCGAGTCACATAAATACCTGGGTATTCTCGAATCTCAGGGTATTCAGCATACGATAGTTAAGAAAAGCCTAACGACTGCCTTCACTACAAGACTCACATCGGGTCTGAAGAGTTCTTTTAACTCGGCTAACAAGATCAGGGCAATCAACACTTACGCCATCCCTGTTCTCACGTACTCCTTTGGGCTCATCAAATGGTCGAATACTGACCTCGAACGATTAAACAGAATCATCCGCGTAGAAATGACGAAACACCGAATGCACCACAGTAATTCGGCGAATGAAAGAGTAGTTCTACCACGAAATAGAGGGGGCAGAGGCATTTTAGATGTCAGAAAACTGTGTGAGTCACAAGTTACACAGTTGCGAGACTATTTTAACAGGAAGCGAGATGTTACGCTTTACAACACCATCTGTAAAGCGGATCTTGACTACACGCCTTTGAATTTTTTTTCAGAGGAGGCCTTGAATATCAGGGCAGAAACCATAGAGGAATTAGAAACGCAATGGTGACAGAAAGCCATCCACGGCGAACACCCCAAAAAGTTAGGTCAATATGAAGTGGATAGTGAGGCATCCAATATTTGGCTGAGAAAGGAAGTCCTGTATCCAGAAATGGAAGGATTCGTCATTGCGATTCAGGATAGGGTTGTCAGCACCAGGAATTATCGCAAACACGTGTTACATCAAGACGTGGTTGACATGTGGCGATTATGTGGAGATACCAACGAATCCATCGAGCACATTATTGATGGTTGTCGCGTAATGGCTCAAAGAGAATATACGCACAGACATAATGATGTGGCGGGCATTGTACATCAACAACTTGCCCTAAACCTAGGACTCTTAACAGAATGGATGCCCTTCTATAGATACATTCCAATGTCCGTTTTAGAAAATGAAGATTACAATCTTATATTGGGATGTGACTATCCAGACGGATCATTACATCCGAGCCAATCGACCTGACATCGTGATGCGAGAGAAAAAAGGTGGAAGAGTCTACATTATCGACATTGCTTGTCTGCTTAACCGAAATTTGCAGGCAACCTATACAACCAAGATTCATAAGTATAGCAAGCTAAGGCATGAAGTAAAGGCAATATGGAGGAATGTGAAACATGCATCTATTCATCCTATTGTGCTTTCGGCTACAGGCAATGTGCACGCAAGATGCACTGAACATCTTGAACATTTAGGAGTCAGTAGCGTACTGGCGGCAGCTCAGAAGGCGTTTTTATTAAACACCTGTCGCATTGTAAGAAACTTCCTAGACCATCCGGAAGCAAGTGACTAAGAACCCATGGCGTGATACATGGTAGCTCTAAGAAAGCATCCAGAGGCGACTGTTGTCACCTTCAACACTGACGACCGCTGCGTAAGGATGACAGCGGCAAAGACAAAATGCAAACAACACCATGCTCCTAATTTTGTACCTACAACATCATCGTAAATGATTTCAAACATCGTATTAAAATAACTTATAACATCCTCATCTCATTAGTCACTTGACTTAGTCCGTGGCTATGACGAAAAACCGGGTTCATCCGAAAAAAAGTTTTAAAATAATAATAATAATAATAATAATAATGGTAGCATGGTAGCTGAGAAACCTCTCCATGGTAAGTTCTACGGCATCCTACGTAGAGAAGAGCTCTCGATGGGTCTGTCCAACATGTTTCTCAAGTCTGCTGGATTGAGATCGGAGACCGAGGGATTTCTTTTTGCCTGTCAAGACGGCGTCATAGACACCTTAGTTTACCGCGAGCGCATAATGAATATACCTGTACGCGATACCAACTTCCGAGCGTGCAAGCAAGAGCCCGAAATGTTTGGACATGTTCTCAGTGGATGCTCTAAATATGCACGCTGCGCGTACATAGAGAGACACAATGCAGCTCTAAAAGTGATATATTACCATCTTAGGCATTTCTATGGTGTTGATCTATTGCCCGTCTTGCCATACGCCCAGGGGGAACTCGAGTCAGTTGTGGAGAATGATCAGTGTAAGATCTACTGGAATTTCTCATTCTCCACCACTCAACGTATCAGTGCTACGAAGCCTGACATTGTCCTCCAAGATCTGAAGAACAAGATCATTTACGTGATTGAATTCTCGGCACCAGCCGATGGTAATATCACGGCAAAGGAGGGAGAAAAACAGACGAAATATCAAGCACTTCTTTTCGAGCTGAGTAGGCTGTACCAAGGCTACAAAGTCCATCTTATAATTCTCATAATCGGCTGCCTTGGAGGTATGAAAGCTTCATTTATTAGCCAACTCAACAAGATTCCGGCTTGCCAGCGTCAGGCTCATTTTATCGCGAAGCGGATGCAAAAGGCTGTTCTCCTGGGATCACTCCATCTGGTCCGTCAACACTGTTCCTCTTAAATTCTACAAAGATTGGTAGCTCTAAAAAAGTATCCAGAGGTGAAACCTTCATCTCCAACTGTCTTGTCTGCCGCGTAAGGTCATCCGCGGCTAGAGACCTGACTCCAGGGAACAGTGTTGCCCGATGTTATCACGCGTAAATTTCCCGCTCTTGCTTACCTTCTAGGACAGAAGGAGCAGAAGCGGATGACGTACACGTTTCAGTAGCTTTGGGATTGGTTTCTTTAAGGAATCATGATCGAAGCTTCCGGAGCCTACAACTTATATAATAATGGTAGCATGGTAGCTCTAAGAAAGCATCCAGAGGCGACTGTTGTCACCTCCAACACTCACGGACGCTGTGAAAGGATAAAAACTGTAAAGACAAACTGCAAGCTACACCATACTTCTAATTTTGTACCTACAACATCAGCGCTGAAGATTTCAGACTTCGTATTATAATAACTTCTAACATCCTTATACATCAGTCACTTGACTTAGTCCGTGACTATGATGAAAAACCGGGTTCACCCGAGAACAAGATTGTAAAAAAAATAATGGTAGCTCTAAGAAAGCATCCAAAAGGGGACTGTTTTCACCTCTAACACTCACGCCCGCTGTGAAAGGATAAAAACTGTAAAGACAAACTGCAAACTACACCATGCTTCTAATTTTGTACCTACAACATCAGCGCTGAAGATTTCAGACATCGTATTATATTAACTTCTAACATCCTTATACATCAGTCACTTGACTTAGTCCTTGACTATGATGAAAAACCGGGTTCACCCGAGAACAAGATTGTAAAAAAAATAATAAGAGCCTCAGTGGCTCAGTTGGTTAGACGTTCGGACTTCATCTCAGAGGTCCGAGGTTTGATCCCTGAGCTTGTACCACTTGAATTTTTCTTTGTACCTTTACCGAGGTTCTGGTGGTTCGGAACCCATCTTAAGCTGTAGGTCCCTCCATCATGCACTTCACTGCAACCCAGTCCGTGAATGATGGGGTAAAAACCAGGCTTTGCCCAATATGTCAAGGCACACGCTCTTATCAGATCACTTGATTGCATTATGATAATGCGTCCGTGACTGATAATATATACCGGGACAACCTTGTGCATAATATTTAAACAAACAAAAAATCCAACTCTAACCAAGAATGCCTTCGGCATATTGGGCAATAACCATCTTAAGCCTGAGAGAAAAATGAGCTTTCTCATTTTTTATAATTATACTGATTAACGAATACAAAGAAGGTCAAGCCCTTGTGCGCTCTGTACACGGAAAAAATTAGTTGTTGAAATATTGAATGACTGAGTCAACCACTCTAGGATAGGGTTAAACGTATGTCATAAATTGGAAGAATCGTCTTACAAACCTTGATTGATAAATGTTTAAAAAGTAGAAAGAGTTGTCTGAAGTACAAAATAATTTCAATGAAAATGTGAAGACCAGAGGAATAGAGTTCTTGAAACACTGATACACTAATGCTTCGAAGCCAGTCAATGAAACTTTCGATGACTCCTAACGAGTTTTTAGAAAACAGTATAGCCAAGTTAAAAAAATATATATTTCGCGGTTATATTTACTATAGTGTTATTCACATAGACTCACGTTTAAGTTATATTTATTTTTACAGATACACACAAACCTATGAAAAATCGAAAAAAATTTTGCGGCCGGATTCGAACTACCTAACACCTATCGATCGCAACTTATCACTAACAACTAGACCCCACGGCTAACTTAACACATTGAATATTTTGCACAAATGTCAGTGAAGAGCCAAATTTAAATCCGCGCTCATTTGTTCATTGCCGGTGACCGCGACTCCACTCAGACTGATACATATACCACTTCACCTGAGCGTCACCACGTGTTAATGCAAGCATCCAATGTGACTGTTGATTGTGAATATATAGATATGTAGAAGTCAGTCAACGAATTCTTCGACAACTTATAAATCAGTTATTCGTTTCTGTGCTAGAGTTATTGTATTCCAAATCGTTTGGAATCTGGAGGACTTTTTATGAACTTTTTTCGATGACTTTCTGCACTTTTTCGATGAAGTCTGCGGTTCTTTAATCAAAGTTATATGAGATTCTAAAAAAAGTGGCCTATCCTAGAATGGTTGACTAGTCAAGTGAAGTTTCGACAACTTATTTTTTCCGTGTACTACGAGAGATGAGCGAAAACAGCTTGAGGTCGCCTGTCAGGCCGGTTGCGTTTAAGGGAGGGTTAAGATGAAAATGGCGACGATCGAGAACATGCCGCGATATTTCGGTGCGAATGTTGGCAGCACTGCTCAGGTTTCAGTTCTGCCAATGTCGCCAAGGAGGAAAACTTGTAACTTTTACTGCTTTTTTTCTCGGAAAACAAATTGGTGGTAAATGTGACTACTTAATTTGTTGTGACTAGAATTACTGAAAAAACCAGTTTTTGTTAGATCACTGAAGTTAAGCAGTGTTGGGCGCGGTTAGTACTTGGATGGGTGACCTTTCAGGATACTGCGTGCTGTTGGCTAGTCGTGGGTGTGGCGAGCCCGCACTTGTAGTTATTTACTACAAGAAACTATCCACCTAGAAACACTATCGATATCGATTTCCGTCGAAATCTCTTGAAATAATTTGAAATCTTACATTATGGTAAATAAATCAATAATTCATATGTTGTTTCTCTATTTTTTGCGTCACTTGCTACAATATTTTAACATTTTTTATTTCTATACTGTGTTTCTTATAGTGATTTTTTATAATGATTTTTCTAGAATCGTGAGAAAATTGTAAGAAATTCATTATAGGAAAATCATTATAGGTCTGTACTGAATTTCCTATAATATTTGTCGTAAAGGCGTAGCGACCATAAAAGTGAGTTACGAAGACTTTGAGCCATTTTCAATTTATTAAAAAAAACTGTTAAACTCAACAAATTTACAACAACAAAAAATGTCATGCGTTCTACTTCTGAAAAATAAGTGCGGAGCCCCGCCCGGATTACCTTGGAAAATAAGTAGGAAGGCCAAGTCTCCATTGGCCTCCATTTAATTTCAGGCCTGATGTAACTAGATTTTGATTTTCCCAGGGAAGTATGAAAAAACATTAAATAATCCTGTGTTTTTATTTCCCTCGTAAAGATTGAAACGTTTTCCACGAAGGTCATTGTCGATCTGTGATGAGAAACCTGGTTGTATCTCAGGGCCCTTCGATGCCGGTATATGCTTGTCTCGAGAATTTTATCACAATGCCAGCCGTTATCATGTAACACATAACAGCTGATTACCGCAACGTGTAGGCGCTTTTATAATTATGTTTGTGGATCGCGTGCACATGTACACTCATGTACAGTCTATAACAATAATGTAGTTACGGTACACCTTTGGTCTTAGTTTAACATATGAAACTAGTAACCTGATCAATGTATGTGCCATCGTTCCGCGAAGGAAAGATCCTACAGAGTTGTGTCAAATTTTATAGGACGAACGATTGAAGAGTTCGTCGGACACAGGGATTTTCGTAAGCGGGCCTCGCTGTGCGGTTTAATAACAATTTGAATTTTTCAGATTACATTTTTTTTTTTCATATGAAAGAGCTACTCTGCTATTAATAACATCAAAAACGTGAAAAACGATTTTTTCAGAACGCAATCATAAAAATGGCGTGTTTTCATGCCTCCACAGACAACGAAAAAGCACGCTTTTTGAGCGGCGCCTGGCGGTGCGTTGGATGAATTACAAAATAGGGTTCAGTTACCACGGCGTGACGTAGAGTTCAAAAAAGAGCTTTGTTTGTGCATGCCCGAGTATTTTCGTAACGCTAGACTTGGCTAGAGAGAGATCGTTGTAGACAAAGATAGAAAGAGAATTCATGGCGGATTAGTGAGTCGATGTTTCTAACGAAGAGTATAGCGTGTTCTTATCGCCTCGCACATTATACTTTGTTGTCTCATTCACGCTCGCTAGAACAAAAATGCAGCAGAGCTCATGCGTACCTTCGCCGACTCAAAACGTGATTTTGCATTTTTCCATGGAGACAATGAAATCACGCCATTTATGATTTTGTTCTGAAAAGTATCGTTCGTGACTCCTGCGGACTAGTTACGAAATGTACTATTTCCACCTTAGGGCCCTTTCTTCGCGGAATATCACAATCAACTAGTCATCTCATTATCAGATTGGCCCACATTCTCACTTCGAGAGACAAGGCGGGACAAAAAGCCTCTCCAGGCGAAATGTCATACTTCAGGCCATAAAGATTACAATCAAACAATTATCACTACGCACGAAATCCCAAGGTATCAAATTTTGATCCAAAAGTGGATCACATTGTTGCACAATCAAAAAACAATTGACATCTACGTAGGAAGATGTGAATGCAATTGTAATTTTCAATGTAAGAGTAACTGTGTAGTTGTCAAATGTGTCTCCATTGTCCATTGTGTAATGTTTTGATCGACTTTTGGATCAAATTTCGCTACCTTGAGATTAAGTGTGCAATTGTCAACAAAATTATGATCAATGACTGATTGAAGATAATTGGAAAGGTAGAGGGGATGTGATAAAATCATCACCAATCTCTGGGAAATACTTGTTCTCCGGGCAGTCATGTAAATAATGTGTAGTTATACCTACGAGTAGGCTAGAAAATGAGAAATTATTGGAAGTAGGAATATTTAAGGACTGTAGTAACAGAAAATGAACATTTGTCATCTTCGTCAGTTGGGTACGTGACGTTTAGGCGCCGCCATTTAGACGCCGCCGTTTAGGCGCCGGATGTTTAGGCGCTGTACGTTTAGGCGCCAGGACATTTAGGCGCCAGGTCGTTTAGGCGCCGGGATGTTTAGGCGCCGAGCGGTTTAACCATAGTAAACCTTGAGGTATCAAAAGTTGGGTATTATTTGGTTGTATACAACATTTTATGTTATGTATGCTACCATAGTGGAACAATTTTTACAAAAAATTACAGAAAACGAAAACTATTTTTACAGGAATCTACCGATAAATACAATTTGCAACCAGAATTACAGAAAGGCACAAATTTTTTGCTTGGTCAGTCGTTCGTCTTTCATTCTTTCAAGATGTCCGAACCACCTTAGCTGATTTCTTTCCCATATGTCAACTAGTGTCTCTCCTATACCGCATTCTTTGAGGATTGTTTCGTTTCGAACTTTGTCCATTAGTGTTTTCCCGCATATTATGCGCAGAGGTTTCATGCCGATCGTGTTGATTTTACTCCTGTCCTTTTCTTGACAGGTCCATGTCTCGCTACCGTATAGTACAGTTGGTACGAATATGGAATTATGTATGGCCATTTTAGCTTTCTTTGATATGTTTTTATTTGTGAGGATGGACCGTGCTCTACCGATAACCTGCTTACCCTTATTAATGTGCCTATCCAACTCCCCATCTATTTTTCCGTCGCTAGTCAATAGGCTACCCAGATATACGTACTTGTCAACTTGTTCTAATCTCTCATCATTTAGGACAATGTCGCACATTATTTTCTCATTTTTTCCCTCAAACACCATGATTTTCGTTTTATTCACGTTAATTTTGAGGCCCATGTTCTTCATGCTTGTATTAAGTTTATTCAACATTTTTGCAAGTCCTTGATTGATTCTGCCATAACAATCTTGTCATCTGCGAAAGCTGATGCACGTACCTTGACGGTTTCGAGATCTACACCTTCTTCGTCGAAGAGGGCAGTTCTAAGACACTTATCCATGAATATGATAAATAGCCACGAGGACACAACGCATCCTTGTTTCACGCCTTGCATAATATCGAACCAGTCACTCAGTTTCCCATTTACCCTTAAACTCGCTTTGCTACCTGTATATATTGTTTTTATTGCTTGTAGGAGCCCTCCATTTACTCCATGCTCTTTAAGGACTTCCCAAAGTTTACTTCTATTTACCGTGTCGAATGCTTTTTCTAGGTCAATAAATGCACAGAAAACTTTATTGACGTTACGTTTTTGTAAAGGATTGTAGAAACTTGTACTGTATTTCTTTCGAAATTTTTGTATATTTCACCAGGGTACATGTTTAAAAAACGATGCAATCATTTCTTCGTTGAAATATTTGGTGGCCCTAAAAAGGTCCGATTGGTTTTTCAATGAATGGCAAAGAATGTTTTACTTTGTGCTGGTATACTACATATAAGCTACATTTTATGTTATGTATGCTACATATTTAATAAACAATGCAATCACAGAAAAACCAGAAGATAAACTTTACATCGATTTCCGACGAAAGATTCTCTGCAACAAAAATTAACTTCACAGGATAAACTTTACACAAATATCGGTTAAACTTTCTTTTTTATTCCATGACAAACACATGTATTTTGAAAGACGCGAAGTTGGCTGAACAAAACTTTATCGCTCTAAACAATTTCCTGCAACAAATTTTATTCTTAGTTTTTTCTGTGATCATTTCTTCGTTAAAATATGTATACTATATTATAAATGCTATATAGTGTTGGCAACTTTTTCTTTTAAGTCAAGATATCTTTTATTACAATAAGCAATAAGAATTGTATGGCAGACAACTTGATTTGCCACAAATTTTAGGTGATTTCCTGCGAAGCATACATAACATGTTGCATACAACAAAATAATTTCCAACCTTTGATACCTCAGGGTTTACTGTGATTAACCCGCTCGGCGCCTAAACATACCGACGCCTAAACATCCCGGCGCCTAAACGTCCAGAGCCTAAACGTCCTGGCGCCTAAACAGCGGTGTCCAAACGGTGGCGTCAAAACGACGACGCCTAAACGTCACGTACCCTTGTCAGTTTGTCAAAAAGAAAGTGGGCCTAACGAGAGAAAACCGGAAAAGTGCGGAAGGGGGAAAAGGAGTAGGAGAGGTTTGAAGTGTGACGCTGAAGGGTCAGCTGGATCAGTGTCCTGTGAGCAATCCTGCGAGCAATTAGGCGATAAATTAGAAATTCGAGAGCACGCCCCTCGTATAATCAAGAACAACTTGAAAAAGGGGAGAGGGTGTGACAAAATTATGACTAATCCCTGTTACTAAATATAATTATGGTGCATATAGATACACTTGGTGTTCGAAATATCAATATTTTGAAATCTAATTGAGATATCGACTTGAACTAATTGACTCATTTGAGATATGTATGTTTAATTTTTAAGTCCAAAATTAACAAAATGTCGGCGAATAGTTTGAAAATATAAAGTATCTATTTTGACAAAAACATTACACTCATTTTGTTGCAATTCTGTTTTAATTTTCCTTTTTATAAGGAAGATACCCTGTGAGTTGTATATGCGGGCGAAACCATTGTTGTATTTTGTTGCCAGAATAATTTTTTTATCATGAAATCGAGTTTTCAAACATTTGATTGTTGTATCTCCAGATTCAATGTTCTTTTTATTTTATTAAATATTATTTTTAAATGTTTTTCATAAGAGAAGAATTTTTATAAACTTCGAATATATAGGGCCAGATAAAATCAACAACTTTTGGTGGAAGAAGTTTACTTCTACGCACCAACATCTAGCTCGTATATTTACTACTTTCTTAAACGGAGAACAACCCGTCCCGCAGTGGCTAGTGGAAGGACGCACGGTATTGATCCCTAAGGCCGGAGATTTGTCAAGTCCAAAGAACTACAGGCCCATAGCTTATTTAAACACCAGCTACAAGCTATTCACTGGCATCCTCAAAGAGAGGATACTGACATCTATGGAGCCGGTATGGAGTCGGTATGGAGTGTAATAGTCGAACAACGTGGATGCAAGAGAGGGCTGGCAGGTTGCAGGGAGAACCTCTTAACAGGTGTATTACCCAGGAATCGATCAGGTATCGACGCAATCTGTCCATGGCTTGGATTGATTACCGTAAGGCATTCGATAACACGAACCATGAGCTACTTATTAAGCTGCTTGAGTGCATGGAGGTGCATCCAAAAATAGTGAGATGCATAAAAGAGCTTATGCTCTTGTGGCGGACAAGATTTGTCATAACATCTGACAAACGACAAGTGACTACAAGCTTTGTCACATATAAGAGGGGGGTCTTCCAAGGAGACTCTCTAAGTCCGATACTTTTCTGCATCTCATCTTGCCTCTATCTATTGTGCTCCGAGGCAAAAGCTCTGGATACCTATGTGGCCCGCCGAACAGAAGAGAATATAAGGTCAACCACCTTTTATACATGGACGACCTTAAACTCTTTGCTTCCTCAAAAAAGGACCTTAACATCCTTGTAGATGCGGCAAATAGGTATTCTAAAGCGATTGGCATGAGCTTTGGACTGGACAAGTGTGCCTGCGTCCACCTACACCAAGGAAGACTAGAAACTACATCATCCAGTGACGATCAGGATGTTCAACTCATAGGCGGAAATACCATTCAACATCTTGGTATTGGAGAAACATATACATATCTTGGAATACCGCAAGCGGAAACCCAAAATGTGCATAACTTGAAAACGGCCCTTGGAAAAAGGTATCGCCAAATTCTCAGAAAAATTTGGGCTTCCGAATTATCTGGAAAGAATAAGATCCAGGCGACCAATATGCTGGCCGTTCCTATACTGCTCTACACGTTTGGTGCAGTAAAATGGAACGTCGATGAGTTAAAACAACTTGATCAAAACACACGCAAGATGATGACAATACAACGAAGTCTTCATCCTAGATCTTCCGTACCTCGAATATATCTCCCTCGCGATAAAGGGGGTAGAGGATGGCTAAGCTTAGAGTGCCTTCATCGAAGAACGGTTCTGGCTACAGCCTGCTCAGTTCTAAAAAGCACGGATTCCCTTATGCGACTCGTACATCAAAATGAAGTCGCCAATGCTGCGGTGTTTCTATACCATGCAGCAGATAGGGCCGCAGAGGAGCTTGATCTCCCATTCAATTCCAGCGACATTACACATGGCCTAGCATCACTAACACCTCTGGTGCTCAAAAGTCGTATACAGGAAGCAGAACATACGCTCCTACTAAGAGAACATGCTGAGAAACCCCTCCATGGTAAGTTCTACGGCATCATATGTAGAGAAGAGCTCTCGATGGGTCTGTCCAACATGTTTCTCAAGTCTGCTGGATTGAGATCGGAGACCGAGGGATTTCTTTTTGCCTGTCAAGTCGGCGTCATAGACACCTTAGTTTACCGCGAGCGCATAATGAATGTACCTGTACGCGATACCAACTGCCGAGCGTGCAAGCAAGAGCCCGAAACACTTGGACATGTTCTCAGTGGATGCTCTAAATATGCACGCTGCGCGTACATAGAGAGACACAATGCAGCTCTAAATGTATTATATTACCATCTTAGGCATTTCTATGGTGTTGATATATTGCCCGTCTTGCCCTACGCCCAGGGGGAACTCGAGTCAGTTGTGGAGAATGATCAGTGTAAGATGTTCTGGAATTTCTCATTCTCCACCACTCAACGTATCAGTGCAACGAAGCCTGACATTGTCCTCCAAGATCTGAAGAACAAGATCATTTACGTGATTGATTTCTCGGCACCAGCCGATAGTAATATCACGGCAAAGGAGTGAGAAAAACGGGCGAAATATCAAGCACTTCTTTTCGAGCTGAGTAGGCTGTACCAAGACTACAAAGTCCATCTTATAATTCTCATAATCGGCTATCTTGGAGGTATGAAAGCTTCATTTATTAGCCAACTCAACAAGATTCCGGCTTGCCAGCGTCAGGCTCATTTCATCGCGAACCGGATGCAAAAGGCTGTTCTCCTGGGATCACTCCATCTGGTCCGTCAACACTGTTCCTCTTAAATTCTACAAAGATTGGTAGCTCTAAAAAAGTATCCAGAGGTGAAACCTTCATCTCCAACTGTCTTGTCTGCCGCGTAAGGTCATCCGCTGCTAGAGACCTGACTCCAAGGAACAGTGTTGCCCGATGTTATCACGCGTAAATTTCCCGCTCTTGCTTACCTTCTAGGACAGAAGGAGCAGAAGCGGATGACGTACACGTTCCAGTAGCTTTGGGATTGGTTTCTTTAAGGAATCATGATCGAAGCTTCCGGAGCCTACAACTTCTCATAATAATAAATCTTTATTGAGTTCGTAACAAGAAGGATATGTACATGGCAGTCAGAGTTAACACAAGAACCCAAAGGGCGAGGTACAGCTCAAAGCTGCTTTCAAACCTAACTCTCTATTTATATCTCTATTTCCTATTTCTAAACCAAAAAACTGAAATTTTGAAACTTCTAGCTACGAAAATGATTTAGCCTGCACAGAAAAACCTAAGTGTAATCTTTACCCGGATTTCTGGGTAAAGATTACCTGCAACAAAAATTACTACGGGTGGGTAATCTTTACCCAGGTAGTAAAAGTTAGTGCATTTGTGTATTTTGTAGTATATTAAGCATAAAAATCGACTTCTAAAAAAATATTTAAAGAGAATGTAATACCTGTGTAGAAAATTATCGAGGCAGACTTGTGTCCAGTTAGGTCATTGTTTAGACCGTCTAATCTAGGCGGGCTTTTCGGACCCTAATTGGATACTGGCTAGCCCGTCATGACCAAAAATTTTTCTATAAGTGTCTAACTCAAATATTTTTTGGACATTTCCAAGAAAAAAACAGTATGTTTCAAAGTACCAAAAATGAAAAATAAACATAAAAAACGAATTTTTACGTCATCATCTAGTCAGTCTTGTGGGGCCCTAATCGGGTGCTGCCTGGCCTTGCAGGAGCAAACAATTTTTGTGTCTCTTTCAAATATTTTTTTTACATTCTCAAAAAAAGCTAGGGTGTTTAAAAGTATTAAAAATGAAACATGAATTCTAAAAGGAAATTAATTTTTTTCTCAATTTTTTAGTTAGCATTTTCGGGCTCTAATCACATGCTAACTAACCTATCAGGGCCAAATGTTTGTTCAACTTTTAAATGCAAATAATTTTTTGCACACTTCCAAAAATAGCCAGTGTGCGCCGTAAACCGACGTCTGTGGCACTAGATTAGCTTGCCCAGGCAGCGTTTGACCATACAAAAATGTTTCACTTCTACTCAGCGCCATAATAGACGGTCTTGACCAAATAGTTCCCCGATAATTTTCTACACGGGTAAGACAATGAAATATAAAGCCAGATTTCCATCTCCCTATCCTATACAAACTCCCTAAACTCCATCAGTTTTATCCCGGGAATATTTTGAAACATAAGTTTTAATAAAACTCTAAGTGATAGATTTTTAAAAATATGTCTGGATTTCAGTGCATGAAATCAAGTACGCTGCATATTTTCTAGGAGTGTGCAAAATTGATGCGCGTCGGGTCGGGTTTCATGCGGGTCGGGTTTGCGGGTTGGCCCGCAGACCCGCAATCAACCCGACAACCCGCATTCAGCCTGCCAACCCGCGAAACCCGAAAACGCACAATAAATTCACAATCAACTTAAAAACCTGAAAAGCTTCGTAAATATAACATAGAACAAACTAAAACTAAAAAATTGTGAAACTTTATCAAAATTTTGGAAATTTTTGGAATATTATCGAAATTTTGTATTTAAAAAATTTTTCTTTTAATTTTAGAAATTGATTAAAATTTTACAAATTTATCAAACATTTGAAAATTTATCAAAATTTTGAAAATTTCCAGAAATTTTGGAAATTCATCAAATAATATGTACGTTTGCAGAAGTGATATGCTGTGAACTTGAGTTCATCAAATATGACAATTATGTATTCAAATAGACTAATTTACTGGCAGAAAATAGGATTAATTAAGGATAGCTAAATCAGATGATTCTCAAAGCGACGTTTACTCGACAAGTTGTTAATTAATACGATTTTCTAACTTGTGATTCGCGCTGAATTAATTCTAGTTTCCACACGTTGTGACCTTTACTGCCTTTAAAGTCTATTTCGCATATCAGATGATGGTATTTCCAACTTGAACTCAACTAGAACTTTCTCGTTTCTCATTTTCATTGGATTCTGTACTCTCCTCTGGCTGTCAAGTCATTATTATTTTAAGACCACACTGTTCTCTTAATACCGTGATTCTAATATTGTACATTCTAAGGGGCGAAATACCTGTCAAGTTTCACAGTATTCAACCGTGGGTACCTGAACCAGTAAATGATAGCCAATGTTTGCCACTGTCAGCAGGTTCATAGTCCATGGCAGCCTTATTCCTTTGTCAAAGTAAAAATTATTTCAATACAGTAAAAATATTTCCTTTTCTATTTCTTTCTATTCTTCTACTCACCTTTCACTGAATAATATTAATCATCATGTACGTCAAAATTTTTCAGACAAATGCTCACTTCCTTCTATTGTTAAAAATATGAAATTCTTAACTTAATTACACATATTTCTTCTGTATGGACGCATGGTTCATTTTTATTTTCATTGGTAGTAGGAAAATTGACAAATATTTTATTATTTGTATCAGTCCCAACGGTTATAACCAATAGCAATTTTGAAGTACATCTCAATTAAAGAATTTAAAGAATTCAGAAGAGTACAGAAAATCAAAAATAATATAAAGAATTTAATTGAATTTATTTGTATAATTTAAGTAAATTCTGAAACTCCATGTATTAAAGTAACGCCAACGGTACAATTTACCCGTGTGGAAAAATCTTCTGGGGCTGGTCCGGCCCAGACAGTCTAGTTTCCAGTCTCTTCGCTGATTAGATGATCTGGCCTAGGCCTGGCCAAAAGTGTAACGTTTTTTTTCCTATTCCCAAGCCAGACTGTCTGCTCAGTCGCTTGAGCATTTGTGCAATTTTTTATTGTAATTTCCTAAATGTTTTATTCCAAAATTATTATTTTCTGAATTTACTTCTGTAATTTTTGTTCAAGTCCAAAACGTGATTCTGCTTGGAAACTAGCTACAATCTGGACAATTTTTATATATTCAAATTCCTAACGAACTCCTAGATAGCGCCAAGACTGGTACTAGACAGCAGGAAGGTTTGAATCAAACACGTAGTAAAACTAGACAGCGCCAGTGTAGCGCCAGGCTAATATTGCGTGAATAGACAGGCTTGAGAAAAACTGTACTGGCTTTAGCATGATTCAAGACTGCCACGAAATTTTTCCACGCGAGTAGACAGTCTAGATAAAGCCAGACCTGGGCCAGACATGACACTAGCCTGCAATGAAATTTTTCCAGACGGGTAAATATAGCAAATAATTTACAGATTTAAAAGATACAGAAGAAGGTTTAGTACATATTTTAGAGCTAAAGATTTAATTATAATATTTGGAAAAATTTTGACCCGCCATTACAACAGTTATATGTACATTGTAATTTTTATTATTTTATAATTCGAGTATCAATAATAAAATAATATTGAAATTAGGTACATTTAGATGTGGAATTTTAATGCTTGAATCAAAAATGCTGAACTGGTTTTGAACAACCCCTATTATTGTATGAATAATTTCTGTATCCCAAACTATGATGTAGGCTCCCTGTTTTTCGTAAAAGTCAGCAAATAGTATGTATAATACGTGAAAGCTGAGCTTTCCACAATTCGTAACAAATTTCCGAGGCAAAGAGAAAGATTGTACAAGTTATCAGTTTACAGTATAAAAAGAATAAATTCCTCTCGATAGTATGTATCTCAAAGATTTTTTCCTCCAAGATGGAAATCTCCATTCTAAAGATCATTCTCAAATCATATTGCTTAAAAAATGGTTTATGCGATAACTCTTATAAAAAAATGAGATAGCTCTTAGAAGGGGTAAATATCTTCAAACTTATGACACTCCAACAGTATCTCATTGTAACCATATTTAACTGTATCTGATGGGCATTTGATATGCGCGCAATTAAACGACAGTTTGTAAATTTATATTGTCGTAGAAATTTAGGAAAATCAAGGGTTTGGCTAAAAAACTATAATAGGAATTCAGAACACTTTCAGGTAATTTCGTTTAGAGTTTAAAATTAAAATACATTAAAGTTGATTGCATGTTATTGAACACAGGAATCAGGGATAAGCAGGAAGCACTTAGATGGCAACGAAAGTTACATTTTATTTAACAAGCGCAGCTGTTTTATTGGCACTGCATGATACAACAAATTGTTGTTTGTTTTAATTGTTTAAAAAAATTTATTATAAATCTTTTCCCGTAGATGAGATATTCCAGTTTGAAAAATCGTTTTGTGTCTTAAAAGTCCCTGCCTCTAGATATAAGACTAAAAGAATTATAAAAAAAATACTAATTCTAAAGCTCAAAATTTCAGATTCCTCTAAATAACGTTCTAGGAATTGAGAGAAATTACCTGAAAGTGTTCTAAATTTCTAAATAAACTAGGAATTTATACTTTACATATTTAGCTAATTCGCTAAGTTTTTAGCCTAAATCCGTACGACAGGTACATTAATATGGTTCTGATTTATATTTGGTGGATTTTTTTTCTCGAATTTCTCTGCTCTCACCCCCCAGTTTTGTTCGAATGCCCCCAAAAAATCTCAAAATTTGAGCAAAATCGCTTAATATTTAGGGGTCGCGCAAAGACCATGACATTTTCCATTGATTTAACATGGGAAAAAGTCAGCTTTTTGTAAATCTAATATTCAAACCTGATAACATGTTACAAATAATTCTGTGTTTTAGTATATTGTTCAGAATTCGTCAGAGAATAAGAATCAATCATAAATTTTGTGGTTGAATAATTTTAAGCCACTCTCATGGGTCCCCAAAGAAAACCCCATAAGTGACAAATGTGAATTTTACGTAATTTTGTTAACTAATATTCAATTGTTTAAACAATTTAAATTTATTATTAATAATTTGTTAACTAATATTCAATTGTTTAAACAATTTAAATTTGTTTAAATATTTGTTTTTTTTCAGCTAACTCGCGAAATGAACGTATTTTCTAGACATTAGGAGTTATGTAATCAATAATAACAATAAAATAATTTGTTTAAATAATTTTACAATTATGTTAACAAATGACTGGGTATTCTTAAATTACTGATCAATGATTATTTATGTAAAATAACGTTAAAAAGCGTCAATAAACCGCAATATTACGTAAAATTCACAATTTCCCTTATGGGGTTTTCTTTGGGGACCCATAAGAGTGGCTTAAAATTATTCAACCTCAAAATTAATGATTCTTGTAATCGTCTTTTTTTCTTGGTGAGAAATAAATTCATGTCCTCTGGTACCATGTACCGAATGTAAAAAACTGAATTGACTTTCATATGTAGGTATATTTCGAATTTAACATCCATTCAGCTATAGGTACATGCATCCAAAAAGAATATATAGTAGAGGATTCTGCCTGGAAAAAGTTTGAAGGAAACATTACGAACTTCCAATCATAATATAATTATATGTAAAAAGCAGGAAGGAGCTGATTGAGTTATATTTCAAGCAGAGAGAAAAAAAAGAATGAATGCGATGAGGTGTCCTTTATTTGATTGATCGCAGACCGCAACTCGCGGATTTTCACTGTCTCTTGCTTATCCCCGAGGGGCCATTCACTCTCGAATCAAGGAGTTTTATCGTTTGAAATCGGTATGAAATCAAATGCAACAAGCATAACACTTCGTTTAATCATCTGAAATCAGCGGAATCTGAGTGGATATTTCGAAAAAGATCCAATATTTTGAAATGAATGAAAATTTAGTGAAATCAGCAGAAATCTCCTAAAATATTCCGAAATCGTAAGCGAGTCAGTAAGAGTTAACGCGAGCTGCGTGTAATCACGAGCAATCAAGCGAGGAATCAAAAGAGCAGTCATAGTGTAGTCAGTGCATTCAGCGTGCGACCCTTCCTTCGTCGCTATGGGATGGCGGTGAGCTCACTATAGCACGGCCCTCTACAGTTTGTGTGCGCAGCGAGTGTGCGCGTTGCAACGCAATTTTTAAAACGTATAATATCTTCTGTTCTTATTTTTTGTTTAATATTTTAAATATTTTTGCCTTATGTAGAAGTTTTTGTAAATCTACGAAAACACGTGTTTATTTTGGAGTGAGTTAAATGCACTCTTTTGTAAAAAAACGTTGAATATGTCAAGCCTGAGGTTTCTTTAGCTTGGACAAAATATACATTTTGTTATTTTTGTTTAATGAGAGAAAAAATTTCATGGTGTTTAAAACGTTTGAAAATCGCCAAAAAATTCCAAATTCCTGAATCACGAAACCAATTTTCTTCCAAAAAAGCATGATTATGACATGTTTCTTTGGTTCAAACTGGAAAAATTTCACATTCGACGTATTCACTAGTGAAAACTGAACATATGAAAAATTCGTCATAATTTTTGTACCAATAGCAGGGTGGCCGTTTTATGTCAGGTAAAAATTTCTTGGTCATTTCCCGGAGTTTCTCCGGTTCACAACAATTTCTGACGAGCTCTTGAAGCTAACAATGTTTTCATTTGAAGCTATATAAACTAAACTTCAAATTAAAACACTCAAAAAGGAACCGTTTTGAACTTTAAACTTTTAATATTAACGCTCAGCCGAGGGGTTAACAACTCGTGAAGTCAGGTGTACACCTTCGCTGAAGTTACTGGCGTGAAGTCACTTGAATTCACATGAAGTCACTGAAATCAATTGAAGTCAGTGTACAATCCATCAGTCGAGTTGTGAACCCCTCGCGCTCAGCATTTTTTTATTTAGACTCTCAATAATCTACGCGTACCGATGGAAGCTTCTAAGACACATCAAATGAACAATCTCAAATTAAATGTTGTTAAACTGCAAAATTGAAAATTTTAAACTTTAATAAGTTTGACAGTTTGAAGATTAAAAAAATATAAATCCACGCTATCATATTCAATTCTCTAAATTGAAGAATAAATGAACCAATTTATAAATTTACAAAATGATATCATTTTCAGCAACTTAGTTGCAGAAACAATAAAAATTAAACGATTATCATTTCTTTTAACCTGAAAATGTTTTATAATAGAAAATAAAT
>CAKNXH010063271.1:47319-63130 GCA_932178445.1 Andricus quercusramuli
TCGGGCACTAAAATTTTGGCAACAAATCAAATTTCGAATCCATACAATAAGCTTCAACTTTTCTGATTACATTTCTCTTGTCGATTTCTAACGTTTCGAATTGTCATTATGATTATACTGTCATTTTTAACATTTGAATTAGAAATAATTCAAGTTATTAACGTTAAGTTATTCAACTCTTAAAGTTTCTACCCTGCAAGAACATTGTAAACTTTTGAACAATTCAAATCAAAATTATTCAGTTTCAAGACGAAAGCGGTACAAAACTGAAATATGATAAAATTTCAATAAAATTAGAATTTATATTTTTTAGAATTCATGTACAATTTTCATTTACTCAAAAAAAAAAAATATATATATATATATATATATTTGGCGTAAAGAAAGTTTAATAATGCTATTCTCCGTGGCATCCACGCTGGCTGCGCCGTCCCTGACGTCATATAGTGCAAGAGAGAGTGCGACCCGTGCGAGCAATCATCGAGCAGTCAGCGTGTAATCAGATGGAGTCCGACGAAGTCAGACCGAGTCGAGAGCATTCAGTGCGAGTCTACAAGTCTAGATGGGAGTTGACAGCAGTCAATGGACAGTCAGGGCGTGCTGATTGAAATTAGTTACATGTCGCTATTGAAATTGTAGTTGGCTTACAAGAAAGAAGTAATCGTATGAAATCCTACGAAATCAGAAATGAAAGCATATGAAATCAAATGCAAGCGTTGCCGAAAATTCGTCTGATTTCAGAGTGAATGGCCCCTCGCTTATCCCGTTAAAGAAATATGGCCGTTTTGTGAATCAAATCCCACACTGGATCATCTGTTCTAAACTGCGGACTTATCTTTTGTCAGGGAAACATCAGTTTTGTTTCCATTGAGTCATGTACACATTATCGTCATTTATTAATTAACTTATCCCATTGTCCGCGTGCCATTGACATGGATTCACTGTTTCTGCGACTCCATCTCAGTTCTTCATACAGCTAGTGACTTTAAAAAAAATTCGGTTCATCGTCTTTTTTCAGTTATTCTTACTAGTTCACTAGCATAATAAATATCAATTTTCTTGCATCTCCTTTAACCTATCTTATCTATAATGTGCACTATCCTATAGAAAGGAAACGGAAACTCTAACCATATATTATGACCCCTAGAAGACACTGCGCACATATTAGTAGACCCTCTTCTCATATCACTCTAGTGATATGAGACCCGACTTTCATGTGACTTATGTCACTTATGCAATTTTTTCAAAAGAACCCAGCAAGCATTATACGGTACTTTGAAAATGATGGCAGCTTAAAAGCTGACGCTCCCCATTCACGACACGACACGAGTCCCATCAATAAAAAAAAACACCAATAGAAGTAAATATTAATATACCGAAAGATGTTATAAAATTTACATTACTTTAATTAAAATTAAATATTTTTCGTTAGAATGAATCTTGGATCACCTAACATCATAGAAAATATTCCGATCTCACTTTTTAATATTTTTTGTAATCATGCCATAAGGGCCTAACTTTGAATGTATGCTTAGGTTCCTACACCCATGTTTTAAAGTTTTTGAGTAGAAAGCAAATTTTCACTTCTTTTAAATTAAAAAATGATCTTTCTATCACGTCCAAACTCAAAACGTGCGCCTCGAGCGAAAGAAAACTTTCCCCTCCATTTTCCCGAAACCTAATACTAACTTTTTGATCAAACCTTTTTTATACCGATTCAGGGATCACTGAATACTATAAAATGGGGCTAAGCGGCTCGTTTTTTTACAATAATGTGTAAGAGGGTATTAAAATTAGGTATTGATTCTTCAAATATATTAATATATCATGTCTATCTGGTCCTCTTCCATACTATAAAGCACAAACATACATTAAATTCATAAAAAACTATTTATCATTCTATTTGTCAGTACAGAAAAAGTAAAGAAAAATGCTCGGAATTTTTCTTAAGAAAAACCTACGTTTGGAGAGTAATTCTCAATGTTTACCTCGAAGGCATTGTAAACTGGTCCCTGGAGTAAGTTCCTCGAAGACACGAGATTGAACCAATGCGCTAGGTGTAAGAAACACATCTTCTCTGCGGAAATCTAATTTTTCACAATACTTTAGGGTTCCTGGAGTAAGTTCCTCGAAGACACGAGATTGAACCAGTGCACCAGATGTAAAAAACACATCTTCCCCGAGGAAGTCTGGTTTCTACAGTACTTTAGGGCCCTGGAGTAATTTCTTCGACGACACGAGGTCCAATCAATGCCCTAAGTGTAAAAAACACATATTCTTCTGGGAAATCTGGCTTTGACAGAACTTTAGGGTGCTTAGATTGGGTTCCTCGATGACACGAGATGCAGCCAATATTCCAGGTGCAAAAAACACATCTTCTTCGGGGAAGTCTGGTTTTTACAGTGCTTCAGGGTGCCTGGAGTGGGTTCCTCGACGACAGGAGATTTAACCAATGCCCCAGGTGTGGAAAGCGCACCTTCTTCGGGGAAGTCTGGTTCAATCTCGTGTCCTCGAGGAACTTACTTCAGGGACCCTAAAGTACTGTAAAAACCAGACTTCCCCGGAGAAGATGTGTTTTTTACACCCGAGGCATTGCTTCAATCTCGTGTCTTCGAGGAACTCACTCGAGGGGCCCTGAAGTACTGTAAAACCCAGGCTTCCCCGGAGAAGCTGTGTTTTTCACAGCTTCCCCGGAGAAGCTGTGTTTTTCACACCGGGTGCATTGGTTCAATCTCGTTTTGTCGAAGAACTTACTCCAGGGACCCTAAAGTACTGTGAAAAATTAGATTTCCCCGGAGAAGATGTGTTTCTTACACCTGGTGCATTGGTTCAATCTCGCGTCTTCGAGGAACTTACTCCAGGGACCCTAAAGCACTGGAAAATCCGGACTTCCCTGGAGAAGATGTGTTTTTTACATCTTGGGCGTTGGTTCAATCTCGTGTCCTCGAGGAACCCACTCCAGGAACCCTAACATACTGTAAAAACCAGACTTCCCCGAAGAAGATGTGTTTTTTACATCTCGAGCACCGGCTGGAACTCGCGTCCTCGAGAAACCCACTCTACGCACCCTAATATACTGTAAAAACCAGACTTTCCAGGAGATGTGTTTTTACACCTGGAGCATTGGTTCAATCTCGTGTGCTCGAGGAGCCCACAGTAGGTGCAAGGTTTCGACATGGGTAGCATCATTTTCTCGAAGAAGATGTTGTTCGCATAACTGGTGCAAGAGTGTGATGTCCGAAGTGTGATTTCCGCGAGCGCAGTTCATCACCGAAAGTCAAACTTAGTCCAAAGTTAGTTTGTGGAAATGTTTGTAGAATTTCCCTATGGAATTTCCACATGGAATTTCCACATAGAATTTCCGTAGAACGCTTTCCGTAGAATTTTTTCATGTGGGTAATCAGTCATCGGAATTCTAACCTAGACAGAATACCTTGTACTTTAAAGGCCGTGGCGACTTTTGAGAGCTGCCACATATATTGTCAACTAGAGCTATATTTGCATAATTTATTTATGGTTAAATTGTCCGTGAGCGCAAATAGTTACATAAGTTATACATATTGCAAATGTAAACAACTCGTCTTTTCACTTGTAAAGACTAATATGTTGAGTTATTGCAAGAAGCAATGACAGTTACTCTTAACTCACGGTAATATTCTCTGTTTGCCCATCAGAGCAGGTAATAGCAGACAGATTACTCCCACCATAGGTAATATTTATATTCTACCTACACCAGCGAGTAAAAATACGAAATTACCTGCAACAAAATTTACTCCTAGTCTTTCTGTGTTATACAGTTTGAATGCTGTGAAAGGTATTTTTTCATCATACCTCAATCGAAAATTCGACTTTCGACGCCTGTGGAGCGGGTCGAAAATCGAATTTTCAACCCTAGGGAAGAAAGTGACAGATATCTGTCACTTTCTTCCCCAGGGTTGAAAATTCGATTTTCGACCCGCTCCACAGGCGTCGAAAGTCGAATTTTCGATTGAGGTATGATGAAAAATTGTATGCATGACTCGGGCCGAGGCAACGCTTTCACTCGTGTGATATCAGCCCTCGCTTCGCTCGGGCAGCTAACTTCACACTCGTGCAATCGTTGCCTTTCGACCCTCGTCACGCAATATACTATTGATCTCTCAAATGGGGGATTATCAAAAGGGAAACAATTTTTCATTTGGATCAGAATAAAATACGATGAGCCGTATCACCCCACAAAAACGAAAATTCCTACAAATATCATTCGGCAAGACGATAAATGTATTGTATTTATGTAAAAATTTATATAAATCTTATTCGTTATTCGGTTGTTAGAAAATATGATCCATTGCACCGCAACCACAATAATAATAATTATCTGTTTATCAACGACAAACGGAATAGAATATATCTTTTATATACAAGGAAAATAATATATGCTGTCTATCGAGACCAGCAGATTACTTCACTCATTGACAAAATATAAGTTAAATCCGAAGGGGCCATTCACTCTGAAAACAGAAGAATCTTGACAAAGGATTTCATTTGATTTCAAACGATTCCGAATGATTTCAAGATTAATATCTAAGGTTAACCAGATTCCGCTTTTGCTTTGTGATTTCCATTCTTCGACGCTTAACGACTGCTGACACCCGTTGATTCTCTCTGGCTCCCGCTGAATTCCTGCTAAATGCAACAGATTGCGCAACATTTCCGCGCATGGGAATATTTTCAAAACTGAATTTTCTTTTGGAACCTCGTTTCCCTGTGACTCCACTTGATTCCGCTCTGACTCCCTCGGACTCGCTTCTTAAATTCTCAGATTCGCTTCTTAAACTCACAGATTCGCTTCTTAAAAATACAGATTCCCTATATAAAGTGAGTTATAACTAGACGATTTCACTTTAGCATGAATAAAAACCCAGATTTCATTGATTCCTTTTTAAATTCAAATGATAACTAAAATTTTGTTTAATTCTTTAAGACTTCACATTTTTTGTTCTTTATTACTCCGGATTTCTTCTTGATTTCAAACGTTAAAAGTGACTGATTCGAGAGTGAATAGCGCTTTGCTTAAGTTAAGAATTTTATTTTTATTTGAGACAGCTTCACACCTTATCACATGGATATTCCGTTTTCCTAAATTTTTGAAGATCTTATTTCTATAAATTGCGAAACCATTGGTGTCAAACTTCAGACAATCGCGATATAGTATATTGTGTGGCAAGGGCGACCATTTGGTCAATCCCGCACGAGTGCGAAGTTTGTCGCACGAGCGTAGCGAATGCGGTAATCACACGAGTGGGGATTGGCCAATGTCGCCCTTGCCACACACGATATTTTTTGTCCTAGTGCACGATAAACAAGAACTTAAACGAGTACAAATGTCTGTTATGGAGGTTATGAGCTATTGGAGCAATATGAAGTTTGCAACGGTAAACGGTCGGTAAGCACATTCCCGCCCGCTGATATGGGCACTCTCGAAGTGCGCATCCGTCAACATCGTCGGGCAGCCATTTCACTTTCAGATTGCTCACGCAAAGAAACATTTTCGGAAACCGGGTTCCTTGTAAAATAATCCGTGTTAGGAAACCGTTCTTAGGAAACCGGATTCCTAAGACGGGCCATTTGACATACTTTTATTAAAATGAAAATTTATTATCTTATAAACATTGTTTAAAGTACACGGAGAATCTTTAGTTGTTAAATTGGATATTGTAATGAATATTTTTGCAATAACACGGAGAAAAATGGATGTTTAAACGTAACATCTAGATCTTCAATGTTAACATATTTTATGTTTTAACTATAGGACAGCAATCTAGATGTTCAAAGTTAGTATCTGTAGTTATTAAAAAGTGAGATGTTACTCTGTAACATCCAAAATGTTCAATAAAGGGTATGATATGTCGATCAGATGATAGATTCAGTCTAATTGAGGTTATGTTTAATATTTTTAATTCAAAATAACAAATAAAAATGTGGTAAGTAAGCTGAGAACGAATGATTTGTTATCTGCATTTAAAATTCTATCTATTTGAGTTCACTTATAAACTCATTTTATTATAAATTTACAAACATTTTGTCAAATGTTCAAATGTGTTCGAGTCAATATAACCTCAAACTAAAGAACATTGTTCCGTCGTGTAGGCAGACAAAAGTCGTTATACAATTTTAACTAAGGATAGCTAATTCTGATTCTTTGAAAATGTACAAAAAAGGTGATATTCCATAATTGTAATATCGAAATTATATAGCCGTCAAATATAGTCGTGAAATTCCAATAAGCGATGCGCATGCGCTTAGACGTTTTTAACATCTAAATGTGTTTTAGTTTAACATAAAAGTATTTTTACGCCTAACATCTCAAAAAAATAGTAGATGTTTTCAGTGCCGCTCTTTCCAGTAGGCTAAGGTAGGCTATAGCCTAGGGGCGCGTCATTGTGGGGGGGGGGGGGGCGAAAGATTTCGGGCAAGTTGTTTCCAGGGGCTCCAGTTATGAATTTAAACACAGCAGCATTCGAACTAGTCGCATGTCAGGTAAAATGTCCCTCGCAAATTGCATGCCACTTTAGATTGCTAATCCCGAAACAGACGATCATAAATCGGCGTCACGGAATTACCAATGTAAGGTCGTCCTAATCTCTGTACAACCTATTTCCCTATAAACGGCAACATTTCTTTCGGTACCGCCCTTAATGGCCTCCTTTCATGGAAGTTACTACCTTCAATTTTATCTTTCTCTTACTCCCTCATACTTTTCCTACTCTTGTCTTTTGGAGATTTTTGATTCCAACAAGGAATCAGTCACTCTTCAACTGTCGTCCTGAGTGTATCCTTGCTCGGAGAATAAATTATTCCATTATCCGAAAGTGCAATTTTATTTTTCGACTTACCCAATCACCAAAAAAATATTCAATTATTTTTTTTGTTTTCTAAGTTAGTGAATGTGTGTAGAGTGAATTCCTGTACAAGTACACCTTGCACAGGCCAAACAATGTTCAGTAAACTTAGTGGTGCTCAGTGTAGAAAAAAAGCTAAAGAAAAAAGTGAAAAGGAGGTGAATTTTCTTAAAAAAGTGCCCAAGTTATATACTTTTTTTCCAAAGATTTTGAAAGAATTGTCTTGTGAAGATAAGCCTGATGAAACTGGTCCATACCATAAGATAATGATAAAAAAATTGAAAAAGGATGGGGAAGGGGGGGGCGTTGTAAAATAATTGCCTAGGGGCGCAAATTTCCTAAGACCGGCCCTGAATGTTTGGCATGAATATCTGCATGTTAGGCGGTACAGTTGTACCCTTTGAACATCTACATTGAATCATCCATTTTTCTCGGTGAGGACAGTACCAAGCCAAGATATAACGTCACTTTTGAACATATAAATTACTATTGTGAATAATAAATTGTGAAATTACTAAATTCATTTGAATATAATACTAATAAATAATTGAATAATTGTACTTGTACCACAAGAAAGCTTTTATAATCCCTAGAAAAGACTTTAAAGTTTACAAAACATGACAGGAAAGAAATTCTTCCTATGTTCATTCTACGTATTTCTAATTGTTCCTATAGAAAATAGACTGTTCGGAGTATATTTATCATTGATATGGAAAAATTATTTCTTCGCATCGCTATGTCGATAGTAAAATTTTTTCGACTATATCCTAGCTTGGCATCGAACTCTTGTAAAAATAAATATTATAATACCAAATCTTACAATCAATAGTTTCTCAGTATAATATGCATATCGACTATCCCGAAGAATAAGTCACTAACTAATTTTTCCGAAAACAGAGCGTATCAAATGTATCATGCTTCGGTAGCGTGTCGTATCTCCATTTAAAAATACATAGAGATACGGCACAGTAGCAAAGTAAAATATAGTTGATACACTCTAAATACAGAAAACTTTGTTACTGACTTATTCTTCGGGACAGTCGACATACGCTTTACAAAAGAAATAACAAGCCCTAAAAATAGGCGGAAAAATCACTGTTCAGTCAATGGAGTTACGGCACTGGTTTAATCAATGAGGTTCACTGGTTTCTCAGTACCAGTAGTCATCTGGTCGTACGCCTTGTCGTCTGTCAGCTGTTTCGGTATGACACTTATCATTCATCACTATTGTGGTAACATTGTTAGAATTATCTTTTAAAAACTGCACTTTACTCTCACGACAATAAATGTAGGCCGGGCTGCAGTATAATGAGATATAATATGTTACGCCTAATTGCGGCAAGACCCGTCATTATTTCAACGTGCCACGTCACTCAAACTCAACCCCAAGTGGCCAGAGGCCTCCCACTATCAAGCGAAAGATATTATATCCCCTGCTCATTGCAGCCAGGCGCCTAATATTTATAAAACAAACATCAGTATACAATGAAGGTGCTTATATACCTTTCCGGCTGCGGGCAAATTTGATTTTTGTCCCATAAGAGTGAGAAAGATGAAGAGCACTTTTTGTCCATTTTTTGTCGTCTATCTCTCTCATTATTGAACAAAAACTAAACTTTCCCACAGCCGGAATGGTGTGTAAGTACCCTAAGGTTCATGTCTTGTCCGCGTGGAGCGCTATATATCACTGGTTCAATCTAAACTGTTCAAAAAATCTGTACTAGATTTAGTATACATGTAATGGAAGCAAGAATGCACAATACGAAATTAAATTTAGTATACTAGCGTACAGTAAATTTCGTGTATGAATATACAGATTTAGTATGCACGTACTTGAAATTTAGTATACGCGTATACTTAATTCAGTATAATACATGTACACCAGAGCTTCGATAGAGGAACCATCTCGGCGGTTGCCTGAAAATAGCCTTGATCACATAGCGCGTGCAGCGAAACGTAAACAGGCAGGGCCACCTGAACCGTTTCCATGATATTGCGCAATATACTTGACTGAGTAGTAGTGAATGCGTCCCTTCTTATGCGGAGTCGCAACCGTCTCTCGCCCTGCCCACTGAGAAACTGTGGGGACCAGAAATTCTAGGAATTAATATAACGCTGTCTATCGCGCGTTCAAATAGCGAAGCTTTGGTGTATACGAAATTTAGTATACGCATATACTAAGTTCCGTATACCTGTTCCGTTTCGCGTGGGTTCCGTCTTCATCATCTGTAAACATGATCAGATGAAAAATTAAATTAAAGAGCAAAGTTTTAATTTTCAAACAATCATATTGTTAAGCTACATTTACGTTAATAATCGAACATACCTTTTAAAGAGGAGACTTCGCAGATCCTTGCAAAAAGAAGCCGAACCTTTCAGCATTGCAAAGAATTCAAACAAATGCCTGTCACCGGCCACGTTGTCCGACTCGCGTAAATCGAAACGCGCTTGGGCAGCTGAATATAGTAAACACGTGTATGAATTTTAGTATACAGAAACTATGAAATTCATATACGTGAAAGAAACTTACTGTGCACATAATAAATTTAGTACACATAACTTTATAAAATAAATTTAGTATACACGGAGAAAAAAATCGCACTGTTGTAGTAGGCTGTGCTCTTAATATTACAGCACGGAACTTCATGTGCGACATTGGTATGAATTCCTACCAATATTGGCATCAGGTCAGATAATTTCAGCATTAAATGGCTCATACCATAAAGGAACTTTGCCTTACCGCGGTTGTAAGAAAACCCATCCTTGTACAGTATGAGTACTCTTACAAAAGCGATGTTAGGCCACGCGTACCGGTGCTTGCTGTGAAACTAGGTTCGTAAGTAGGCGTGGCCTAATATCTCTTTTGTACGAGTACTCATACTAGAGTAGAGTGAGTTCTTTACAAATATAGCAAGGCGAAGTTCGCGATATTTTTGCGAGGGATAACGGCTTCAAATGTATTGAATGAAACCTGCGACAGAAGCATGACTAGTGTTCTTACTATTATAGTCATATTTTTTTCTCCGTGTACGTAAGTATACTAAAATTACAAATTGTAATGTATTTAGTAAACATGTAGGAAATTAATTATGCCCGTGTATATTAAAATTGCAAACATTTCTAACAGTGTATCATTTGGCGTCACTGGTAGCATCAGTAGCGCTATTTCAGTGGAATTACTTACTAGTTCATCCAGTCAAAATGGAAAAATCACTGGTTCACCAGTGAACCTAATGAAGCTAGTAGACTATTGTTTATTTTAATTTCACTCAAAATTATGTCTATTTTAATTTTAACAAGAGCATTTCGAGAGGCACGTTTTCTCTTGGATGCAATAGAAACTAACAATCCACGCAAACGCTATTTTCGTCAATTTTTTCAACAAAAAGCGAAAACGGGTTTGGCCGTTGATTTTTTCTACACATCTTAGGGCATGAATATGGATCCCTCGATACGAAGAGTTTTGTAAAACCACTTTTTTGCATTTTCACCAAATTTCCGATCGTGTATGGTGGTTTTCAGCCAAGTTTGTGCATAATTTGTTTTTAAATATTGAACATTATTTTTCCCTTGTACAGTCTTTGGAATTGAAGCACTTTGCATATTACTTAGGGACATGGAAGTCCTCATTTTTAAGTTGGGTGTTGCAAAACAGTATATGCATGTGAACATGAGTTATTACACGAGTTGAAATCGTTGCTTTTCCCCATGCCACGCTTATACTATTTTTCATAACATCCCTATCGAAAATTCGACTTCCGGTGACTGTATATCGTATGCGTTTCATACAAATTGTTATTATGCTGCAGTGGAATGGATGCCATGATAGACAGGGTCCAGGTTGCAAATAAAACCAATTTCAAATTTTTGAATTTTGAAACATACACAGGAGATGTGACACACGTGTTACACCACGATCTTGTACTGAATTAGGTGAAGCAAGGTGACGCGTGCACGCTTTACCGACTGAGTGACATAGATTGTTAAAAAAATCTGATCGCGATTTAATATTGTAGTCAACAGGGCGTGAAAATAAATTTAAACAGGGAGAGGCAAGAGTACGTTCAGAAAAGATTTTTATTTAGAAAGCTACATGATTGTAATGACGATTGGAGTGACGAGAGGGACGTGCTGTCCCAGGATGGGTGTTGGCCAGCACCCCCTCTTCTTACAGTTATTAGGCCCTTAGGTCCATCGTGGAAAATTACAGAGAAAGCTGCCAGTGGCGAAAACCAGATGTGACGGTCGCCCCAATTTAAAGATAGACGTGTTTGGGAAAGGATATTTCCCACAGCTCGGTCATTCTGACGATTCGGCCGTCCCGGCCATTAACCGGACCATAAACGAAAATGTGTAAATACAATAAATTTCTTAAACCTAAAATGCTGGCAATTAATGCTCTGTCACGTATTAATCTAAGGAAAATTGACCTGACGGACCCAGTGTTTTATCTGTTCGGGTCCTACGGTTCCGTTATAAGGTATTTGCGTTAATTGAAAACCCTTGATATCGCCTACAATTTACCGATCGTGTTCAAGGACCTTCTTAACAACAGAAGGTCCTTTGAAAGCAGGGATTAGCATTTTGTTAACGCCGGATGTCGAATCGGAGATTAGGATCATTACATAGTCTCCTTCTTTGTAAATAGTTTCCTCTTTATTTTTTATTGTACGCACGCTCGTTGTATTCTTGGCATTTTACAATTTTCTCTGATGCAGAATTTCTTATTTCTTCAAAATTTCTATCATCCTGTGACATCGATTCTAAAAATATTCTGATCATGTCGTTAACATCTCCTATTTGACTAACGCCGAACAATAATCTGCTTGGTTTTTTCGCCGGTTGATCGACAAACTGTATTGTTTATTAAGAATTCTACTTTTTCTTGAACTGTGTCCCACTTATCTGGGCTGCCGCTTCATTTAGATAACATGGGTGTCAAATCTTCGTTGAATCGTTCAACTTGCCCGTTAGCGCGCGGTGTACCTACTGCAATTTTTACGTGTTTTTTCGACCTTTCCTCGAGCAAATCGTTAAATTGTCCTGATGTAAAGGATGCCCCTCTGTCACTAATTACTCGTTTTGGCGTGCCATGATCGCGAAAATATTTTCTTAAGTGTTCGATTACTTCTTCGGTCTTTGTTGATTTGCACGGATATAATCAAATAAATTTAGTAAAGGCGTCAATGACTGAGAAAATGTGATTGAAGCCTTTCCCAGTTTTTTCTAATGGACCGTAATGGTCAACATGAATCGTGTCGAAAGGGACTTCCTTTTTCGGAATGCTATGCAAATAGCCTTCCTTTTTACCTCTTTTTGGAGAAAACTCAATACATTCCAAACAATTCGCAATATGTTCTCTAAGTCTGTCTCTTAATTTCAGAAACCAGTAGACTGTCGTAATTTTTTGCACTACTTTATCGAATCCTACGTGGCCTAAGTCGTCGTGACACGTGCGTACACGGAGAAAAATGGAAGGTCTGTTTGGCAATCTAGATGTGCAGACTGGCCATATTGCAGGGTGAACTATAGGACAGCCCTTGAATATGGCTAAAGCGACTATCTCTAGAAGGTTGAAACAAGAGGTTCAAATCGATCATCTCAAAGTGTTGACTCGATCATTTCCAACGGTCGAATCGGTCATCTCAAGAAAGCTGACCCGATCATGCTAAAGGGTCGATATGATTGTCTCTAGACAGACCGCTCGATGGTCTCAGATGGTCGATTCGATTTTCTCAAAGTGTTAACCTGGTCATTGTGAAGGGTCGGTTTGGACACCTCGGATCACCGCTTTGATTATCTCAATACAGTCGATTCTATCAGCTCGGAATGGTCGATTAGATTATCCCGGAATTTCAATATGGATATTTTAGGAGGGCAAATTCGATTATTGCAGAGGGTCGTTTCAAAAATCTGATATGGTTAAAATTACTATTTCTAAGGGCCAAATATATATTTTTATATTATTTTTAAAAATTAATAAAAAAATTAATTTGATTTTCTAATCTGGACTAGTATGAAGGTCTACTATGTGAACAGTGGGGAGTCCTTCATCAATTAATTTATAGTAAGCATTCTGATAATAATCTTTGATAAAAAATTACTAATTTAAAATGTAAAATCGTAACAAAGGAAATTAGTAAGAAAAAATTCTTTATGAATTATATTTTCAACGTTTTTTCTACGAATTATTAGTTTTTACTGAAGATTGGTATGGAAATACTTCTTACTATTCATCAATTGATAAAAGTCATCGCACTATGTAATTAGTATAATTTCATAGTAATTCAGATCTATAGTATAACATTCTGTAGCGTATTCAAAAACAGTATATGGATTGAAAAAATTATAAGCGCGCACGTAACCTTAAAATTGAACGAAATATTCAAATTAATGTTGAATGGGTCGAGGTTCGCTAAAAAGTGTGGTTATAAATGCATAATTTTATTTTTATATAAGTGACAACGCATTTTAATTGTTGGTCTATAAGTAGAACTCACTGCTATATTTAATATATTTATATCTATTAGGGTGGGCAAAAAAAAAACTTTTAATTTTTTTTCTTCAGATACCATGAAAATATTTTCAGAAATGACTTAGCAAAAAATCATATCAGACATTTTTTGTAGATCGTTAAATTCTCTACAAGAATAAGTTTCCATTTTCACTAGACAATTATTCGTTCAAACGCATGAAAAATCGAACAAAACTATTGAAAAATTCCTGTGTTATTTAAATTGAAAATCAAAAATCACAAATCGTTACCTCTTAATATTAATATTAAGAGCTCAAGCTTCACCAGAATTTTTTTTGTCATTTCGGACAATATTCTCATGGTATCTAAGAAAAAAAAAATTAAAAGTTTTTTTGGCCCACCCTAATATCTATAGAGATCCCTACATAAATCACAATTCTTTACAGCCTTCGTTACAGATAAATTAAAAAACTAATACAATTACGGTCGAACATTGTGTATAAAACCTAGAATAAATTATTAATTATTATTAATTATTTAACACTTTAATGCATTTTAACTGCTAACGCTCACAACTTTCGCTTGCCTAAAGATTTCCTTGTATGTGATCCGTTACATAAATATTCCCTAGAAAAAGTAAATAATCGATAAGCATAATCAATCATTTGAATCAGTGGTGTCATCGAAGCCTGGCGGGTCTTTAGAAGAAAGTTGAATTTCCATCCAAAAAGTTCATTTCATACCAAGAAAGATGACTTTTCTACCATGAAAAATGAGATTTTAATAAAAGAGTGAAGTTTTTAAGTTATAAAGTCGAATTTTTTTGAAAGTGGTGGACTTTTGAATCGGAAAAGATGAATCTTTAACAAAACAGATAATTTTTGATCAAGAAAGATCAATTTTGAACAACATTCTCAACCAAAAAGTTGAACCATCAACAAATAAGAATAATTTACTACCAAAAAAGACGATTTTTTAATGAAAAATATGTATGAATTTTCTATCAAATAAATGAACTTTCAAGCAATAATTTAAATTTTTAACAAAGAAAATTTACAGAAAAAAAAACAACAAATTATAATCTTTACAGCGATTTCCTCGCAATTACTACCTGTTACAAAAATCCACTTCTGTTATATCTTTTGTGTTAGTTTTTTACCCAAAAAGACGAATTTTCAACAAAATACATGAATTTTCTACCAAACAGTTGAATTTCTAACTTATACAGTATACAGAATACAGTTTCAGCCAAAAACGGTCTATTTAAATTTTCAGACAAAAACTATTTGAAATTATATTACACTCTCACGAATGAGAATGTGAAAATAACTTTCAACGGCAAAAAAAACAATTATCAACAAAATTGTTAAAAGTCCAAACAAAAAGATGAATTTTCGACCAAGGAGATTGAATAGTCTACACAAAATACAAATTTTCAACGTAAATAATGTTCTACCAAAAAAGACCAATTTTGAACAAAACACATAAATTTTCAGCAAAATTATTTAATTTTGAAGCCAAAAAAACCAATTATCTATAAAAAAGTTGACTTTTCAATACAAAAATATGATTCTTCAGCTAAAAAGTTTATTTTTTAAGCCAAAATATGAATTTTCTACAAAACAGTAGAATTTTCACCATAAATGTTCATTTAAAAAGAAATCATAATAGTTAAATTTTCAACCAAAAACATGAACCTTCAACAACAAAAAATTAATTTTGAACAAAAAAGATGATTTTCATTAAAAAAAAGATGAATTTTCAATAATATTCTTAATCAAAAAGTTGAAATATCATCAAACAAGGATTTTCTACCCAAAAGACGACTTTTTAACAAGATATGTCAATTTTCTACCGAAAGGTTAAATTTTCAACCGGAAAGTTTAATTATTACCAAGAAAATTAATTTTCTATCAAAAAATAAGAATTTTAAGTAATCCAATATACCGAATAAAGTTTTAACCAAACATAAAATAGTTAAATTTTCCGATAAAAAAAATTAACAATGAAAATGAAATTTAACAAAGTTATTAAATTTTCAACCGAAAAGATGAATTCTCGACCAAGAAGTTTAATGTTCCACCAAAAAAGATGAATTTTGAACAAATGACATGATTTTTGAACAAATGACATGAATTTAAGCGAAATGTTTCAATGTTTAAGACAAAAAGATGAATTTTTTACAAAGCAGTAGAATGTTTACCATAACAGTTCATTTGAAAGAAAATATTTGAATTCTCAACCAAAAACTTGAACTTTCAACTAAAAAAGAATTATTTTTAACCAAACAGTTTAATTTTCAAGCCAAAAAGACGATTTTTCTACGAAACAGTAGAATTTTCACCATAAAAGTTCATTTAAAATGAAATGCATGAACTTTCAACCAAAAATTGGAACTTTCGACTAAGAAAAAAAAAAAATTTTAAACAAAAAATGGAAAAGTATATTATTGCCA